>RPOG01001985.1:11280-42349 GCA_008086565.1 Thalassoma bifasciatum
TTTTTAATTTCCATTTACAATAACTGACATTCAATTTTTAGAGTTTAATTACTGTGGATACTTGTCAGGACGGTTGCACCACCTGACATTTTGGGGGTTTGAGGAACCAAAACACAAAAAAACATGTTATATTTTAATAGTTTAAAGATGTGTTCAAATAACACAGGTTTCATAGAATAAAGAAATACATGTGATGAAATACTCAATTCATGATGGAAGGAAATATTGCACTCAGACACAAACAAAGGGACGTCACGTCATTGACCCAAATACCAAATTTTTAATTTATTATGGTGGGTCCCATTAGGCAACATATGAAAACTGACCGAGAACATTGTCACTGTTTGTAGAAAGAATGAGGGTTTTCTTGTTAGTATCTGTGAATGCTCATTGCTAAAACATTCCCTCAGTTTGAAAAATTCAGTATCTGACATTGAGGACCAAGTTAAAGGGGCTCAGGCAGGTAAAACAGTTAAAACAGGTAATGGCCCAAACTTTCAAAAGCACGTTGATTGTGTTTCCATTATCTGAATCAAAAAGCTTTTCAGGAGTTTTCCCTTTTTTTGATCAAGCAGAGTGGTGCCATTGTCACAAAAAACCCTCAAGCTCTCACACTTCTGTCATAAATGTTACAGTAAAGGAGTAGAAAGTGATGCCAGCTCCATCATGTCTGTGTGTGTGTGTTGGGTATTAGACAGAGAAGAGAAACCAACTTAGAATAGTTGGTGGTGCAAACAGGCAATCGTTGTGAATGTGAGTGGACTTTGATTTGTGCTTCTCCCCACAGGGATTGGGCTGAAACTTCAGATAGTTCCTGGCTGATGGCTGAAGCAATTCCAAACTTTTCTACTGATTAAGACTCCAAACTGCTTAAAAATAGGGTGAATGATAAAAGTAGCAGAATTTCCCTTGCAGTTTTTTTTCTTTGTTTTGAATAAAATTGATGGGAGTGCCCAAAGTCTTCAACAACAGAAACAAAAAAGTACAAAATCAAAGGTTTGTTTTGGAGTTAAGTTGTGAGTCATTGAAAATTGTATGAATATCTTCCAACACTACAGGTTAGAGCAAATTCCTTCCTTTGTGTTTCCCAAAGGAGGCGTTATCCTTCCCAATGCAGTGAGGTGCAGTAACAAAAAGTGCTGCAAATGCATCCAAATGTCTTTTTACTCAGAAATAGGACTGTTTTCAAATCCCCAGTCCCACATTTAGAAATAATTGTGACTCTTTTCCTGTTTGGAAATCTATTGTTCAGCTTATCACTGTGTTGTTGCGTCAGTTTAAAATGGTTTATTTTCCACCTGAACAACTTTCTTTTCTACACAATGGCAAAAAAAACAATAATAATTACATCAGAATTTATGCATCCTTTACAAAGCTTTTAGATGCCGGTGAGAACAAGAGATCATTAGTCACCCAGGTCTGTGAAAACCTGCCTGCATAGGCTCACAGGGCACTGCAGTAAGAGGTGGGAAATAACACCTCTTAACAGTACATACTGTGACTCATGTCAAGTTCTTTGTCTGGAAGAAAATGCTGCCTGGTTCAACCACTTTTCTCCTCCAATACATCATTGTTACCACTTACCCTTGACTGCACTGTGTTCCCACAGACGTCTATCCTTTATTGTGGTGTAGGTTAAACAGAGCAGAGCTACATGATGGTACAAAAAATCGAAAATGACTGTTCATCAGACTGAGATCAGGGTATTCTTTTGGGAGGGTAAAAACTTTAAGCACCCCCTGTCAACAAAATGTCTAAAATCGAAGTATAACCCCAATTTCAATATTCAATTCAAAACAGAATGCAATGATTTGTATCTCATTTCTAACCTCTATTCAACTGAATACACCTCAAAATCAAGATATTTATTGTTCAAAGTGATAAACTTCATTGTTTGTCTTTGCTCATTTTGAATTTGATGCCTGCAGCATGTTCCTAAAAAGCTGGAACAGGGTCATCTTTACCACTCTAACATCACATGTTCTTTAACAACACTCATTAAGTGTTTGGGAACTGAGGACACTAATTGTTGAAGCTTTGTAGGCGTAATTTTTTCCCATTATTGCTGGATATACAACTTCAGTTGCTCAATTGGACTTCATCCATCCGGATTGTTCTTTTTCTCTTTCGCCCAGAGGATACAATGCCCATGATTTCCAACACAGCGTTTCTGTCTATTGTTGATGCATGGCTTTGTCTTTGCATGGTAGAGTTTGAACTGTCACCTGCAAATGTACCGATGAACTGTGTTAACTGACAATGGTTTTCTGAAGTGTTCCTGAGCTCACGTGCTAATATCCGTTACACAATGATGTTGGTTTTTAATGCAGCGCCTCCTGAGGGGTTAAAGATCACAAGCATTCAATGTTGGTTTTGGTCCTTGCAGCTTAGAACTGTAGATAATGAAACCCATACATTTTTTCGAACCATTGTTCCTACACTGTTGGATTGTTTGCTCACGCAGTTGTTGACAAAGTGCTGTACCTGGCCCCATCTTTGCTTGTGAAGGCACTGAGCCTTTTTGGGGATGCTCTTTTCATACCCTACTCATACTCATGACACTCAGCTGTTTCCAATGAACCTGTTCACCAGTGGAAAGATCCAAACAGCTGTTTTTTCAGCATCCATCAGCGTTCCTAGAATTTTGTTTCCCCTGTCTTAATTTATTTAAGAACGTGTTGCAGGCTTCATTCAAAATGAGTGAACATCTTCAAAAAAGAAAAAAAAAACAGTTTTTCTGATGGAACAATAAATAGTTTGTCTTTGTGGTGTATTCCATTGAATATTGGTTAAACAGGATTTGCAAATCATTATATTCTGTTTTTATTCAAGTTTTACACAACATTACAACTTCATTTGAACTGGGGTTGTATAAAAAGTATGATTTTTCAAAGAAAAACGTACAATTCTGCTTTTTAGGAAAAAGGTCAATGCAGGTTGTCAGTGCTTAACTCATTGAGGGAGCCATCAGCATTTACAGCTCTGTTACATAAATAAACATCATTGCAGTGGTGCTATGAAAGGAAGGAAAGAGAAGACAGCACGAATGTGTTTGATTTATTACCTTACACTTGTTGATAGAGACTGATTTCACTTTTTTTTGGTGTTCATGGTTTAACATTATCTCGTTTGACTCTGACTTCAGCGCCTCCAGAAATGTGTTGTGTGTGAGTTCATTTGCGGATAAACACTATGTCCAAGCAGAGACACGGAGACCTGCTTTTCTCATATTTTGTCGAGAGTTGAGAACAATTCTTTGCCACTGAGGCCAGCAACAACTGATGGCTTTCAACATAGTAAACAACTCTGCAACAATAAAACAGGAGATGAGAGGGGGAACAACTTGCAATCAAAGTCAAGGTCTATTTAACTGAGGTGCCGCGTGGCCCTGCTGCTGCTGCTGCATCTTATAAGTCATGACTTTGCACTCCTCACCCAGGCTTGTTGTGCTGCAGCTGCCTCGACTGGTCCTGAATGCACATTCAGTAATGGAGGTTATTTCATTTCGCTCAGTCTATCTCGAGCCACCTCTCTCTCTCTCTCTCTCTCTTTCTCTCTCTCACACACACATTACTTTAATGTTTCTTAGCTCAGACTCACTCAGTTTACTCCACAGTAGTTTTCCTTGAAGGTTAATGCTAGTTTTCAAGCTATTTTCTCCTTATTGAGTCCCAAAAGATACCAAATCACTTTCTCATTCAGCTGATGCATGGGGAATTATACAACAGTGTTTTCCTCTCGACAGTCAGGTAATTGTTGATCATAAACTTTCTCCTACATGACTAGAAGACAAAATGACTTTCAAAGATTTTCCAATAACAGTTAAAACATTATCTGGATTGCTTTTCATACGATATTGAATTTGTAACTTTTTGAGGCTGGCTTACAAAAGTGACTCTAACGTCTAGTAAAAAACAGAAAATGTGTTATATTCCTGAATAACATTGTTTACTCTGAAACATAACTCAACATCTGAATCTGCTGAGCTAAATTATTTAAAAACCTCACAAAGAATGTTTGTGTAAAGTCACTTCTAAAAGTACCAACAAAGGAAAACATGGTAAAATTTTACAAGATAAGACACTTCTTTATTTGTCCCAAAATGGGAAAATTTACAGAGTTACAGCAACAAAGAAGACAGTGCATAGTGCAAACATTGCAACAAGAACATACAGCCCTGGAAAAAATTAAGAGACCACTGCAAATTTTTCAGAGACCCTGATTTTGCTATTTATAGGCATTTGTTAGAGTAAAATTTTCAAATATGTAGAGATGCTGATTTCTGAAAAATTTGTAGTGGCCTCTTAATTTTTTCCAGAGCTGTATCAAATAGAATATCTTGGGAGAGGGGGTTATATATATATATATAATATATACATTCCTAAGAGGATAAATAGAAGGACAAGTTAGTGTTGTCTCTTCGTAGCACACTGCAGTGCCAACATGTTGTCCCCACCTCCTTCTCTTCAGCTTCCAGGGAACATTGGGCCTAGCATGGGTTAGCATCAATATGCAATGGGCTGCCAACAGCTGATGTCATGTTTAAACAATGCAACCGCAGTTATAAGTAATCCCCAGACAAACGCGACAACAATAGTGGGGGAAAAAAAAAACACTGCAGGTGTAACCAGTTTGGTGTCCATGGCTAAATATTGAGACTTAAACGTAATTACTGGCTCCAAGATCAAAGAGAATCAAAGAGAGAAGGAAAAAGAACAAACAAGAGACAAAAGATGTATTTTGTAATCTGATGTGACAAGTCATGTTTGATCACCACAACAAATATTTGAGAGCTTCAGAGGATGAACCTGTTTGATTTTCTCACTTTATCTCATATCATTCAATGAAATAGAGCATCATGCATTTAGTGATATAATTACATTTATTTATTTCCTGAGATCAAATGAAAAGTAGCTCTAACATCACAAAGACTTTGCCTTGGTCTAATGGTGTCAATTATGAAAAGACAGGGGGAAAAAAGTTTGTAAGATATGCAAATTAAAATATTTGTAAAGTGCTTAACAAATGTATTTGACCGCCTTTCATTAAAGTGAGAAAATCACCAATCATCATGAGGTGCTTTAACTCTGACTCTTATGGCGCTTTCCCACTATACAATTCCAGTTCCAATTCTACTCTACTCGGCTCTACACGGTTTGGTTACCTTTTCCACTAGCCCGACTACAGACTCACGGTGGGCGTGGTTCTTATAACACAGCTGCGCTAAAGTGCTGCGCAGAAGTGCGTGCATGTCATCTATAATGCAACACAAACATAATTTTGTACAAACATTTGTGCCACCGCGGTTTTTAAAGGAAAAAAAAAGCTTTCAAAAGATTTCATTAAAGGAATACAGCGGCTCAATGTCGGGCGTCATGACAACGGAGGTAAACAACAGCCATGTGCTGCATGCGCACAGAGGAAAACGAAGGAGCTGCTTCCTGACATTAACTCTTCCCTGGATCCAGTGAGATCACTTTAATTTTTGATTTTTGGGCCTGGTATACCAGAGATTTTTTGTTGATCAATCATTCTTCTTTGAACTGTTTTTCCTTTTTGGTTCCCTGTGGATTAATGGACTGATTGGTGCTTAAAGACTCTCGTGGCAGACAGATCGCTCCTGCGCCGACGAACTTTGATTTAATTGAAAAGACTCTTTAAACCAACCAACTATCTTTGCTGTTAACCTCTTTTTCATTTAAAATGACTTTTAACTTATTTAGGAATCATGAAAGTGCATTTGAAAGTGGTATTTTGTCTTCATTCAGTCTGGTTCTAGTGCCGTTGGGTTTAAATGTCATTAAAAACCCGTCGCTGACTTATTCGTTTGCCTCTTGTAAGTGATTTGTACAGAGTCAGAAGCTGCGGAGATGACATTCTCTAACCAATGAGTGACCGGCAGTCCGTTGACGTCACCTTTCAGTATCTGCTTAGCTCGCTTGGAACCAGAGCAGAGCAGGTACAAAAAACTGGCGTCTGACTCGTAGTTCCGCGCCTGTGGAAACGCGTCAGTGGGAAAGGGCCATTAGTTGTCTACTCAAAAACATAACTAAAATTAAGACTTACATAAATGTGAGCTAATATGTGTGCATATCAGTGTTATTACTTATGTTAAAGTGAATAAAACATAAAGAGTAATTTAAATAAAAGCTTACTGTAGACCACAATCTCTCAATGTACCAGGAGCTCTGATGTCCTCTAGGAGCTTTTAACCTTCTTTTATTTATCCACCAATACAAAGCCGCCATGAGCACAATTATTCAATAAACAGAGTAAATATAAGCTATATGTCTTAAAAACCTTACTCTATATTCTAACATTTGACTTATGGTATGTTTTGCACCAGTTCTTTTAATGTTCTCTCTGCTGTTTCTGTTACCCTACATCTTTGTATTACATGTATTCTTTAACCAACACAAAATCAGAAATGGAATAAATACCAGCATGCTAGTACAATTTAGAAGTGGGACCTTCGTCAAATTATACCTGCCAAGAATCACACTGGTTTTGCTTTTATAATGAACATTCAAGCTCAACATGCTACCATTCCTCTGTAAAGCTCTGCCAGTTTAGCTGAAGTTGTTTCAGCACCACACTAAACATAACCACTGAGTTGTCCAGCTCACCTGGTTTCTCAAAATAATATAGAATTTCTTAGGGGAAAAAAAAAAAATAAGATGGTACATCTCAAGGGTTTTATGCGCATTAGAACAAATTTATCACATATAAAAGAAGAACTGAGTGTTGCATGCGGAAATATGAGCAGTATCTTGAGGCGTAATAACTTTCAGTTTGCATGCATATGGTTTCATTTCTGTGCTGAGTCCCTGCAGAGCATATCTCCTTCAATTTTTTTTTTCTCCGAATAAACCTGTGAAATATTGCAGTGTGGAATGTTTGTATAAAACTAAATTGAGCCTGGCTCCCCTGCAGCAGGTAACCTCATCTTCACTGTGCATCTCACCTCTGCTTTCCTTCCTGCCTACCAAACCTTATTTTTGTACCCAGCAGTACATTTGCAGAGCAGTAGAAACCAGGCATAAACTAATGACTGATTGCAATGAGAACTAACATGATCACAGAGTATTGATTTTCTTTTCAAGGGCTATTGCATCTTCTGTCACTCTATTCACTTCATCTCCCTCTCTACCACCCTGCTCTCAATGCGAGCCGTGCCCGCGGCTATCATTTGTCCACTTCTTTGGTACTCAAATAGTGATTTCTGTGCTTGATAATTGATGTTCTTTGGCTTTGCTCTCTCCATTGTCTGCCCAGGCCACAGAGAAAACATAAAAACGTCACAGGCTCCAAATGAAGAGTGATCACCACTCGGCCCCCCTTTCTTGTATAAAGTGGTTTAGAGTTTTTTTTTCTTTTCTTTTTATTTTCGAGGGTTTTGGGGGGGTTTTTCCTCCTGGAAACAAACACAGAATCATTTGTCAGGTTTAATTTTGTAACTCCTGGAAATATAATATTCTGAAATATAGATAAAGAGAGTGATAAATGATGGCTACAAGGCTGAATGTGCAGATATAGATTTTTTTCTTCTTCTGTCGTCAGAAAGTAATAAACTTTGACACTGACACAGCTGCAGTAACTGAGGTTAGCCTTAAGATTAAAGAGTTTATGTGCAGATTTGTGTGCACATTATTCATCTCAAAGTATGTTTTTGACCCATCTGCCGACCCTGTAGTGAGAATCACACCGTGACCTCTGACCTGACTCATGCTCACGTCTTGAGTTCATACTATAACCCAAGTTAAGAGCTGATGCTGTGCAGTTTGACCTGCTCTTGTGTCCATATAATATCTGCTTATGAGTTGTGTTGGTTGAGCCCGACTAGTTTAATAAACAGCATCAAGTTTCACAGACATGTAATGAAGAGAGACAGTGAGGGGGAAAAGAATGAATACAATACATTTACCCCACTCTTCTCTCTTCTCTCCCAGAAATAACAGTCGAAAAACTGTCTCCTTTTATTTCTCATCCCGTTGCTATTTGTGTGTTCTGCCCTCTCTTTTCATCTCCCTCTTCATCTTTCTTCCTCTCTGTTTCTACCTCTGCGCTTCTCCCTTTGTTTGCATCAATACTGGCATGTGAACTTGTGGTGAACTGTTGCTTTTTCTGGATGGATTCAAATAAAACAAAATACAGGCCTTCACCCAGGCTCGCAGACGAGTGAAATGAAAACCATCTTTGCTGCGCTGTGTTGTGCTGCGGTGCGAACAACATGTCAGCTACCTCCAGCCATTTTTTTTTCTCAAGACAGAAAACTAAAATAGCTCAAGACGTCATATTTGAATTTAATGTCAGGGATATTTCCTTTTGGATGGGTTCCTAGAATGTATGTATGTAGCCATTCATGCTCAATGAAGACAGGCAATTACATAAGCATCACGTTTAGACATTAAAGCATTATTAAGAGTGTGATCAATTCTCAAACCTGAGCTTCGCTGCTTTTCAAGCTTTGTAGGCAACCACTTAACTTCCAGCAGTGACTCACAGGCAGTAAATTGCACAAAGAGGTAAATATAGATTGAATTATTGACTTTGAGAGCGTAATGTGGTTTCTAAGATTAACAAAAATTAAGGCTGCAAGTGGCGTTAAGTGGGCTCTTACCTCCATATACCCGTTGGGGCCACATGTGCAGAAAGATCTGCCTTAGAAAAAGCCATGTATGTATATGAGGTCTGGCCCCTACAGCAAACATTAAAGGATTATTCCAATCATAAAGTTGGTTGCAGCACTGAATAATATTTATAGGGTGGCAAGAAAGGGACGATCGGTCGTTAAGTGGTGGCAAAATGGCAAAAGTCTATGTGCTGGATTGATTGAGTAGTAGGAGATATTAGGACCACAATCTGAAAACCCAAAAAGAGGACCCCCTACCACATACGAAAAAGTATCTTCAAAACCTTAACATTTATTTAAAACACCCCTTCTCTATTTGAAGTGAAAAATTTGTATAATGGCAAAAAAAGTAATATGTAATAATAATAAGTAATAAGAAATTAATGGAAGCCAATCTCTGCCAGTTAAATATATCAAAATGAAAAAAGTCTCTTTTTCCTTGTTTTGCACATATTAAGTCAAAAAGATTTAGATAAAAGATGAAATTTCAACTTTTTGTCCCATAATTTTGACTATTAAATCTCATTTTGACTTATTTCACATACTTTTGACTTATCTCATAGTCAGTCTGTGAATTTCTACCATCTGAAACTCACCTTCACAACTCTCTTAGGCCTTCATGGTTCTTCCATTTCTTGATGGATGTTTTTTTTTTTTTCGTTAAGTCTAATTGTATTACTCAAAACTCTGTGTTCTTTTACGCTGTAGTTGGGGATTCATAGATGTGTCCAGAGAGGTATAACTTTTCTTTGATTGAAATCTTTATAACAGGGGTGGCAAGACTTTGTTTTAAGGGGGCAGCTGCCACCCTGTGCCCCCCCAGTAGATCCGCCCCTGACGTAAATGTGGTTATCCCCTTCTGTAATGTGGGTGAGAGGTCATTAAAAAATGTGGTTGATTTGAAGCATATTTGAAGGTTGCTTCATTTCCAGGACACACTCAACAGAAAAACTACACAACACACCAGATGAAACACACTGGCCCTCATTTATCAAATGACCAAAAAATGGGTGAACGCTCGAGTCCATGCACAGATCGGTATTTATTAATCTGAACGTGGGCGGAGGGTACGCTAAAATCCTATTCCAGGTCTGAGTTGGTGTATGCAAATTTTAGAGCAGAGCGCATGTGGCGAAGAAAATCAGTCTGTTCATTTATTGCATCATATGAGTGCAAAGCATTTTTAAAGGACAGTCAGAGGTTCACAGATTAATATTTAGGTTAGGTTAAATTAAACATGGCAATATAAATGTGGTCCTCTTTTGTCAATATATGTGAAATACGAAACATATGAAAAAGCAGTGTGAGCTGTCAGCTGATTTCTTACTGTAACAAATGCTTTTCCTATGACATTTTACTTAAAAAACGAACGAGGCCGTCAACACTGATTACAAATACTTCTATATCCACGTTTAAGTCAGCAGAAAACATCTAGAAGACACTGGATCAAACTTTTAGAGTATAGGTTTTTAAGAAGTGAAATGATCTGTACAGCTATGCTCAGAAGTTTACATGCAAAACTTTTGCAGCTGAGTCATTTGGAGGGATTAGACCAAAAATGAACTTTTTGGCCACAACCATAAACATTATATTTGGAGAGGAGCCAACAAGACCTATTATGAAAGGTCCACCATTCCTACTGTGAAACACAGAGGTGGAACACAGATGTTTTGGGAATGTGTGAGCCACAAAGGCACGGAAAACTTGGACAAAATTGATAGCAAGATGAATGCAGCATGTTATCAGAAAAAAAAAAATGGAGGAAATTTTGCACCCATAAGCCTGGAAGCTGTGTATGGAACATATTTGGATGTTTCAAGAAGACAAAGATCTAAAAGAACAAGGCAAAGCGAACCTGCCATTGGCAACAGCTGAATAAAGTGAAGGTTCTGGAGTGGCCATCTCAGTCTCCTCACCTAAATGTCATAGAACCACTCTGGGGAGATCTCAAACCTGCAGATCATGCAAGACAGCCCAAGAATTTACAGGAACTGGAGGCTTTTTTACCATCTGAGAGAATAAAGACCCTCATCCACAAGGACTACAAAAGACTTCAAGCTGTAATTTACGGAAAAGGGAGCATACATGGTATTGAGAACTGGGTAAACTTTTGATCAGGGTCATTTCGGTAATTTGTGTTGTCATCGTGATTTAAAAAGAGGAAACACAGTTGTTTGATGAAAAAATGGTTTCACTCAACCATGAAACATGAGTGAAAGAAACAATTTTTGTGTTATGATTCATATTCTCTGAAATATGGCCAAGAAATCATAAATCCTGTCAGGCTATGTAAACTAATGAGCACAGCTGTATGTACACAACCCTCTTCATCACGCGGCTCACATTTTATTATCACGAGACTGAGACAACACCTCACAAACAGGATGTTCTAAGATGGTAATTTCCACAGAGCTGAGAGCGTCACAGAGAGTCATCAGCAGGTTGACACAAAGAGACCGGAAGAGTCACAAATTGAAATATTAAGTGTTGAATAATTAAAACTAAATAGCGTCCTCTTAATCTAAGACATAAATTGTATTTACCCCTGACTTTTTCATAGCTTGTTTTGTTACAGTTCGAAGAAAAGCCACCACCAGAATATTAAACCTGCTAAAATGGAACACTTAGTGCTGCCACTGGAGATGGTTGTTTTCACAGACCTGTTCCAAGCTGATCTGAAGTTAAAAAGAAAACGTTAACAGCCGGAGTGTTGCTTCTAACTGCAGTGGGAAGCTGAGACTCCCCTCTCTCCTCTGATCTTATGTACACTTAGATGTCATTATGTTGTCCTACCTGCTGTGTAAACTAGGCCACAGTGCTGCAATCTAGCCTCAGAGATCACTTTTTGCACATTTTTAAAAAATAAAAACTCTTTTTACAATGGCTTGGATGTTCAGTTGTATCCCAGTGGAGAGAAAAAAATCTTGTCAGTGACTTTTGGATAACCTGTGTAATAATGGAGCCGATCCCAAACCAAAGTCCTTAGATAACTGCAAGAGATTGTTACATTTGGAGGCTTTGCTGTAAAATGATATTACAGCCAGCGACAGATAATATGTGATCTATTTAGCATAATATTTAGAGTGCATTTATCTAGCAGTTTATTCTAATTCTTAATCCTCAACTTTGACTTTTGAATTGATGAATATGTTCAAAACTGATAGAAGCTATAGTATTACTTATTGTATCCATATACTCTTTTTTTTTCTGGAGTACTTGGGAATTTCAGTGTCTGGGAGTTATCTGGAATTTACTGCATGTTAAATGAGAGGTTGGAGAAAAACCCAACAACAGATTTTTGACATTAAGTGAAGTAAAGACACTGCTTATCAAACAGATCCTGAACTTTGAATTTGAACATTAGAAAACATGTGTACAATAATATGTATGAGTCTTTATCTATCTTTTTGAAAGAAAAGAAAAAGTCTCATACAGCATCACCAGAACCTCCAGCATCCCTACAGCCTCTCCCTCCCTGAAAACACGACCATTTCAGGACTGCTGCCCCTCATCATGAGGCAAAAACTGAAAGTGAAAGAAAAGGAGAAAGATATCCAGCTGCTCATGTACACTGAACAATACAAACAAGGCATAACACATTGTTTTAGAAATGCTAAACCACAATTCAAGACTCAAATCATGCTTTCACTGTACAAAGAAGACTTGGTTCACTTTTCTATAACAGCACAAAAATACATGTGGTATATTATGTGGTACATATTACACACACTTAGGCCCAATTCCAATTCCTTTCTTAACCCTCAATCTTAACCCTCAAGCTCAACCCTCAATCTTAGTAGCCCTCAAAACCAAGTGTTAAGGGCTATCTTGTGACTTAGAAATGGGACACCCCTTAAATGCAAATGAAATTGTTGTGGACTGTCTGTCAGTTATTCCTTCGGTTAGCGTTATCAAAAAAATATCTGTATAAATAACCCAACCACGGACATATTCAGCTGTCACAGCATACCATAGTTTATTGAAAGGTAAACACCAGCTATAACTATCGTTACATAACTCTGCAGCTACAGGAGATGACATTAGTCCGGTCATCTTATACCATTATCAGCACAAGCATGTTATATAGGCTGTTATCTTGATAAAACAATTACATTACCACTGAGAAAAATGACCATTTTGTAACGTTAACTAACTTTAACGATAGCAACATGGCTTGTTGGCACCGGACGCTATTGACAAAAGATCGTAAAATAAAAATAAATGTTATGCAACAACGAGGTAAATAATCCATAAAATGGGTCTAAACTAAGATAATACAATGGTTTTCGTAATATTTATATCTCCATTAACAAAGAAAATACTATATTTGTAGCTCGCCTTCTCTGCCGCTTTGGACGCCATGTTTATTTACCGACAATACGCAATGCATTCTGGATGTCCCTTAATCCCAAGGGTGGTGTCGGAGAATCTCAGTATTGAGGGAGATACAGCCTCAGTCTTACCCCTCAACCTCAACTTTCTGAGAATCGGGACAGCACTTACACTTCACGGGAGTGCACATTTTGAGATTGAGGGTTAAGATTGAGGGTTAAGACAGGAATTGGAATTCACACTTACACTCAAACACAGCACGGTACTCTGACCTTAAAGGTTACTACACATTGTCAACAATGTAATACACTGTTACGACCTGGCGTTAGCTAGGGGTATACAGGCCTAACAAATAATCTTTTAAACCCAGGAAAAGATGGTTGAAGAAAAATAAGGCAGGAGAAAATGATCAGTTAAATGTATTTAATAAGTAACTCAAGTCAACAATTAACAACAGAAAATATTCCTAATAAAACTAAAGAAAATAACACGGTCCAAACTAAATCTGTCTAAAGAAACCCAAAAGAAAAACAGAACTAAATGATTCCCTCTCACCACTGAGCTTAGACCATAGACTGTATAATGAGTGGACGTAGCGACGGTCGGCTCAAACTGAAGTCTCCAGCAGATGCCCTGCCCCCTGGTGTCTGGCTGCAGTATAGGTCATAAGCCCCGCCTCCCCATGTATTCCAGATATGAGCCGGGAAAACTTAAAAAAATTACGATACCTCGTAGAAACGTTTCTCTCATCTTTACGCTAAGGTAGTATGACGCTGTCATCTGGCTGCATGGTGTTCAGGTGTTTTTTTTCTGAGAAGTTAGTTTCTCATTAGTTATTGGACATTAAAAACCGCGATATAAGTTTCGTTTTACGATAGTTGACAGCTGCCGTTCGTTAGTAGTTTTTATCGGGGATATAAGAAACTTCGGGAAAGAGAGCCAAAAGGAGACTAAACCTTCTGAAGAAGAAGAAATAAATATTTTTATTTCTCTTTTTTACTCTGCTCCACCGGAAATTCTCTACTGCACAGACTCTGGCTGCACGGCTAGAGAATCGGGTCTTTTGGCTTCAAAATCGTAGAACGTGACAGGCGGAAGCACGCTGTCCATTCTATATACAGTCAATGGCTTAGACCTTTATCAAACACAACAAATACAACTCTAAAGCAGCCACAATAGGCTAAGAGAAAACCACTATTAAGTTGGGGAGTTGAATTGAGAATTCTGGCTTGGGCTCTGTGGCTGAATCCTCCACCAAGTGAACAAAGAAGAACATGAGCAGCCAACACCTCTGCCCCAGTAGCTCCTTACAGGTGCTGCAGATCCTGTAATCAAGCTCAATCACACCCACACAGGTACAGACACACCCACATTAGAAAACACACCCACATGAGCATACACATGCTCATGTAACATACACACTTTGCACAAATCAGACTTGATACACTGTTCTTAAAAATTCACCACACAATGCAAGGGTTAAACCACACAAACAATCACATTTATGAAGTTAAAACTGGATTGTGAGAGCTTCATTCATTCTGAAATTCATCTCATCCAACGTTACTTTTTCTCACTTGAAGTTGCTCCTTCAGATGTTCTAAACGTCTTGGAATCACGCGGAAACATTAGTGGAGGTTTTATAGTCTTGGAGGAACCTTCTTTGGTCGAAATCAGCTCTGTTTTCTCGGTGTGTCCCCTTCGTCCATCTGCTCCCCACTCTTTCTGTATTTGCAGGCTTCCTTAAATGCCTGAAATTACTGTATTAACCACATATTAGCTAAAAGAGCAACATTACAGTGTTCTCAAGTGTTGGATTTTTTTGTTATTGTGCAAACCGTTTAGAAATAAAGATCATTTGGGGGCGCGGATGGCCTAGAGCACTGATTCCCAACCTGTGGTCTGCGGCCCCATGGTGTGGGCTGCCAGGGTCTTACGAGTGGGCCGCCAAATCATTTCCAAAATAGCATGATTGTAGTGGAGGGTGATAACATAAAGATACAAATATACAGAATAATGAATGATGTTAAAACCGAGATAAGTTTTAAAACAAATTAAAACTGTTCAAATAGTCTTATAGAAAAAAAAAAAAAAAAACATTTAAGAAAGCATGTTAGAGCCCAGTATGTAACATGACCCAAAATGCAACAACAATCTGAAATGTACTACAAAAAAAGAAAAAGTAATAAAACCGAAAATGTAATGACTGGTCAATAATGTAACAAAGTTGCTGGGCCGGAGAGTCACAAAAAGAATGCAGTACAACCCAAAATATAATAACTGATCCACAATGTAACAACTTGTTACACTCAGTACTTATTGGGTCAGAGGTGGACCGCAAACATTTTTAAGACTTAAAAGTGGGCCTTGAGTTGGAAAAGGTTGGGGACCACTGGCCTAGCGGATTAGGGCGCGCACCATGAGGTTCGCCCTCGAGGAGGTGGCTCAAGTTTGAGTCCGGCCTACGGCCTGTTTCCCACATGTCACTCCCCACTCCAATCCCCCCCACCACCTACTCTATCCACTGTCCTCCTCTGTCATATTAAGGGCATCAAAAGCCCCCAAAAAAATAACCCAAAAAAGGGGATATGCTAAGTGTGCTTGCGCAAATATGACAGCGCTGACACCTGGTAATAAAGGGTTAAAAGTTTGATACCATGTTTAAATCATCTACACTAAAAGGTAACTCAAGTTCCAGTTTCTAACCTTTTTGTCTTTTTGAAAGGACTTTCTAATAACGCTCAAAACAAATAATAAAATAAAAAATAAACAGTCTCTTAAACAGTTACAGCTTGCTGCTCTACAGTATTTGGTGCATTTTCCCCTTTTATTGATTTGTCATGAGTCATGGTTTGTATCATTTTTTGTTTCAAATCTTTTGAAACCTCCTTCTCAGTTATGTGTAGAAAACAAAGCAAAACAAAAAAATAAAAACCTGCCAAAAAGAAATATAATAACAGTTGGTCGAATGAAATCCTCTATTATCCACATATGGAGCTTTTTGTCGTAATTACGAGCACAGTAGTGAAAATAATAACTGTTATTATCACTGTTATTCTGCCTCGTCACAGGTGTCTGACTTCCCAGAGGAGCAGCTCTTGGTTGCTGTTTTCCCAGGAGTTCCCACAGCTGCTGAACTCTTCCTGTTACCTCACAAGAACCAATCAGAAGCCAAGAAAAAGAAAGAGGAGGAACTAGAACAGGTATGAGCAACAATGAACATGAGATGTCCAAAGTCTGTTTGAATTGATCCAGTCATATGTTTGAGGCGACTGTTGTCAAGTTGCACAAATTACAAATAACAAGATTTCTCCACATTTAGCTCTAAAACATCACTTTTTGTTCAGATTTAGAGAAATACTTGTGAAATGTATTCCTTGAATATTACGTATAAATGTTGAATATTTTATCTAAATGTTAAATGCTACACCTAAATGTTTAATGTTATATATGAATGTTTTGAATAAATGTCCTTATTCTAAATATTCAGCTAAATTTCTTAACATTTTGTTCACAACCCCCAAAATGTCAGGTGGTGCAACTGTCCTGACAAGTATCCACAGTAATTAAACTCTAAAAATTGAATGTCAGTTATTGTAAATGGAAATTAAAAATACAGTGGCATTATTTTATGCTTGAACCTCTTTAAATAAAACATTCTTTGCAAATAAAAAGAATTTTAAAGCTGTTGAGAAATTTAAAAAACTTTTGTCCCGTAATTTTCACCTTGTCAAATGTCAGGGTGGTGCAACCGTAACATTAGACTTTTATTTTAAAGTGAAGAGAATAAAACAGGAAACAGGAAACTGCATCAGCCAGAGGAGCCCAAATGACATTTGTGACCAAGTGGAAAAGTTTGTAGATTTCTCTGAAATACTGATAAAAAATGTTTTGTCAGTTCATTGGTGACTGGAACAATTTCCATGTCAGGTGGTACAACCAATGTAATAATGTGAAATGTTATTTTAACATCAAATTATTCATCTTTTTCACAAATAAAAGAAATAAAACACACAAAATGAAAATGTATGAGTCACTACAGACACTTGAGAGATACTTGCCAATAATTTCACACAGAAAAAATAACAGGAACATATAAATATATTTTCATATATTTGGTTGCGCCACCTGACATTTTTGGGTGCTCAAATTAAAAATACTAAGAAATAATGAACCTAAAAACTTTGAAATGTTGGTCAACTACTGAAATCTGTTAGAAAACTTAATTCTTCACTCAGAAATATGTTTTTTTACCCATTTTCAAAGAACTTTCAAAAAAATATGTTTTTAGACCCTCTTTTTGTCATTGACTGAGTTAACAATTGAGAAGAAACTTATAAACAAATTTAGTGCCTCTTAACTTGGGTTTTTTGGTCAAAAAGGGGACTCTATACCAGCTGTAGTTAAAAAATAAATAATTAAATAAAAGTTGATTTTACATAGCTGTCATTACCTTTCATTTTCCAGGGTACCCCAACCATCTACTGTATTCATGTGTTTTTGGTCTTAAATTTCATATAAAGTGGCATTAAAAAGGCCTTAAAAAGTCTTAAATTTGACTTACTGGAACCTGCAGGTATCCTGTTTTCAGAGTGAGGGGATTTTAGTTGCCAAGTAAAGCTATAATAAGAGGAAAAAATAACTTTATTTTTATGGCGTCCAATGGAGCCCAGTGTGTAACTATAAGCTGAAATGTAACAACCTGAAATATTATCGAAAATAAAAACCCAAAATTTAGTTACTGGTTGATAAAGTAACGATAGTGTAGAGCCCAAAATGTGATTAAAAAATGTAGTGAAACCCAAAATGTAACAGCTCGTTACAAAATTCACATTTTGGCAAATGGGCTCTTATGCATATTCCTGCCAACATTCCCAATTTTAGTGGAGTTGCCTGCTTTTGACTCTTTCTCCTGCTGAACTTTGGCGATACCATAACACAAATTATTTGGAAGTGACTGGAAACCATCTGTTCAATCCTAAAACTGGATGGTCAGACCCCTTTGCCTTACTATTACCTGTACAAGAGAGCACAGTATACCAAAGCAAATTCCTTGTACGTTCATTCCTCGTACTTTCATACCTGGCAATTAAAGTTGATTCTGATTCTGATTCATATTTAAGGGTACTTGAATTAATCACAAGTGGCAGATGTAACATATGTAAAGAAAGCGTAGAAAACAGAAGAATTTCATCAACGTTATTTTGATTTTCATGAGTTCGAAAACTTGCAGAAAATAAACCAATTACTTTAGCTAAATTTTGTGGAAAAGGCAAATAAATCTATGCTTCTTACTACCCCAGCAAGCCCTGATTGAATGACAGAGGTCCTGTAATTACACTTCGACAATTCTTTAAACTTTACTTGAACCCATAGAGGAGCAGGACTTTTTATTGCAGTGATAAATGAGACCTCAGTGACAGGGTTCCTACACATCCTTAAAAAGTCTTAAATCCATGTATTTAAAACTAAGGCCTTCAAAAGTCTTAAATTCATTAAAATGTTATATGTTGGTCTTGAACAAATTACTCAAAGGTCTTAAATTTGTCAGGGCAGGATTTGTTAATGTTTTATTGATTTTATTTGTTTTTTTATTTTTTTGCGGGATTTTTGCGAAGGAGATTTCGAGTGAAAACTATCTTACAAGCTGCTGATATATATTTTTATATAATCTGCATCCCAGCTAGGCAGTCTATGACAATGGGTCACTATTCACACTTTTACATACAGACATTAACCAATGAGCAACTCATCTCTGCTCTTTTTGCACATCTGTTAAGTTTATTTAACTAGATGTTTAACTGTGTTTACATTTTGTCTTGTCACACTTGCTTTGGCAATGTAAACGTATGTTTATCATGTCAATAAAGCTTTTTGAATAGAATTGAATTGAACTTTACATTCACTAAACAATCAAAAAGTAAACTTGAATGAGTCTCAGTAAGTGACACATGCTATGATTTGGTTGTAATACAGCAGGACCACAAAACCATCAACTATGTTTATGTGTTTTTGGTCTTAAATTTCATTTAAAGTGGCATTGAAAAGGTCTTAAGAAGTCTTAAATTTGACTCTCCAAAACCTGCAGGTACCCTGAGTGAGTACAAATGTGACAGAAGCAAAAAAAATGGACGGAATGTGCTTGGGATCCTGGGCTCACATTGTGAAAGTCAAATGTTGACAGGTATGAACTTTACCCAAAGGAAAAGATCCTTTATCTGCAACCATTTTTCTTTTGTGTGTGTGTTGCACAAGAATTGAAATTGATTTAGATTCATATTTTTTTCTCAAGTGACACACCAACCAACAAACTTGTTAGAAATGTTGATATAAATGGATGCAAAAGGCTTTTTACTGAGCAGGGTTCTTTCTTGAATCCTAAAACACACCTCTGTAGCAATTCTTTCTGCAATTTTATCTGATCCTTGAATAATAATCTGAGTCAGCCAGGTGAAACTAAGCCTGCATAATGAGGAAATGATTTTTGGTAACCTTATTAAATGTTGCAGTAAAAACCATAAGCATAATAAATGTACAAAACTGAAGAAAGTATATGAGTCTTTGTAGAGCTAGTTTATGTTCTCTTCTTTCTGTACTACATAACCCAAAATACTTTTCACCACTTTTTGACACAATTTTTTTTTTCATCAGCAGACGTCTTATCCGTATCCGATCACATCCAATAGGTAGACTTAGCATTCTGAGGGAGAAACCACAGCCTGAATGCATTACTTCTGGATTAGCTGTGATAAATTCCCATTAACCTTTGTGGGCATAGTTTCTATTTGATTAATTACAAGAATTATGTTGAAACATTATGGCTCATTCATTCCCTAATATAGAGATAATGCATTCACGCATCATTTCCCAACTCTAATACCACAAATTTTGACCAGTTTATTTCACAGAATAGACAGGAATCACCCACATCATAGACCACACCTCAAAATCAACATCAGCCAAAGAGTTGCTTACAATAGTTTTTATTTATTTATCGTATATATCTTTGCAAGTTGTAATCAGAATTCAAAAAGGAGCATCGGTTAAATAAAAACCTCAGGGATCATTAAAGCTATTTACACACAGTTAAATATCTCCAGTTTGTACAGTGATATTGAAGGAACCACAAACTGTTGGTATATATTTTTACCGTAGCAAACTAAGTTGTGAGCAAAATAGTAATAAAAAATATAGTGGCATTATTTTATGCTTGAACCTCTTTAAATAAAACATTCTTTGCAAATAAAAAGAATTTTAAAGCTGTTGAGAAATTTAAAAAACTTTTGTCCCGTAATTTTCACCTTGTCAAATGTCAGGGTGGTGCAACCGTAACATTAGACTTTTATTTTAAAGTGAAGAGAATAAAACAGGAAACAGGAAACTGCATCAGCCAGAGGAGCCCAAATGACATTTGTGATCAAGTGGAAAAGTTTGTAGATTTCTCTGAAATACTGATAAAAAAGGTTTTTTCAGTTCTTTGGTGACTGGAACAATTTCCATGTCAGGTGGTACAACCAATGTAATAATGTGAAATGTTATTTTAACATCAAATTATTTATCTTATTCACAAATAAAAGAAATGAAACACACAAAAAGAAAATGTATGAGTCACTACAGACACTTGAGAGATACTTGCCAATAATTTCACACAGAAAAAATAACAGGAACATATACATATATTTTCATTATTTGGTTGCGCCACCTGACATTTTTGGGTGCTCAAATTAAAAATACTAAAAAATAATGAACCTAAAATCTTTGAAATGTTGGTCAACTACTGAAATCTGTTAGAAAACATAATTCTTCACTCAGAAATATGTGTTTTATCCATTTTCAATGGGTCATTTGTATGGGGCGCTGATTGTGGAGTTGCAAACACAAATAACAACAACATTTCTCCACAATATTTGTGAAATATATTTCTCAAATATTATGTTTAAATGGTGAATGTTTAATCTAAATGTTAAATGAATTTTATGAATAAATGTCCTGATTCTAAACGTTTAGCTAAGACTTAATACCTCTCCAAGATTTTATCTATCAATATTTGTTTTACATTCTCAAATCCCATTTAACTGGATCGCTTCCTCAAACTTTTATTTTGGTACTTCTAGCGGGGGGATGTATGAATTTGCATATTAGCTAAATACTTAGAAATAGTACCTCAAAGTTTAGAAATCTTGATTTCATATTCAGAAATCTTAGCAGATTTAGAAATTTTTACTCAAGAACTAGAAATCTATGCATAAGTTTAAGAAATCCTAGATAAATATTTAGTCTTAGCAAAACATTTATAAATCTTAGCTACATATTCAAAATGTGAACAAAATGTCAAGAAACTCAGTTAAATATTTAGAATCAGGACATTTATTTATATTATTAATATGTAACATTTAACATTTAGATAAAACATTCAACAATTTTTAGTATTATTTTTTATTATTTACTTTATTCCAGACCCATAGGTCCATACTAATACACAGAAACATACAAAAACAAATGGATAAGATCACAGCTCAGACTGACATTATTAAAATACAAAGAGACATTTGTGCCAACGTTTTCAGTCCCAGGATGAAAACCTTGTTGCACTCTTTGCAAGCTGAGAAAGTGACATTATTATTTCAATTTCTGCATCAATTAATCGACCCGTGAATCTGTACGTTAAATTTCGAAGCACAGCGTGAAATGTTGACACATTATTGTTCACAAACATGTGACAAACACTCGTCCATCTTGGCAGTTTCAGAAATATCCTGACGGCATCATTATAAACTTCCTGTAACTTTTTCCTCTTTGCTTTACTGTAGTTGCACCAAAGACGAGAAGTGTAAAGTGGAGTACAATAGGATTGAAAAAGCTCAGTTTTGACATCATGTGTACACATCTGAAATTTGCGTGCCAGCATATTCGCCTGGGCGTACATTTTACAGCACTGATGCTGAACATCATCATCATCACACAAGTTGTTTCTGATAACGTGTCCCAGATATCTGGCTTTTTCAACTTTACTGAGGGCTTGACCGGAGACAACGAAGGATGGAAACTGCTGTTTATGATCGTCCTTCGCTCTAACTGTCATTATCACACTCTTTTTCTCATCGTATTTAATATCAAACTGTCCACCATAACTGGAACAGATGTTAAGAAGTTGCTGTAGACCAGCGCTAAAAGGTGACAGGACAACCATGTCGTCTTATACAGGTCCTTCTAAAAAAATTAGCATATTGTGATAAAGTTCATGCAACTGAAGTAATTCAAGCCTTTTATTGTTTTAATATTGATGATTTTGGCAAAAAAATAAAGAAAAACCAAAAATCCCTATCTAAAAAAATTAGCATATTTCATCCGACCAATAAAAGAAAAGTGTTTTAATTACAAAAAAAAGTCAACTTTAAATAATTATGTTCATTTTTGCACTCAATACTTGGTGGGGAATCCTTTTGCAGAAATCACTGCTTCAATGGGAAATTTCTTTCTGTGTCTTACCCTCTTGCTTGAGGGTGTCAATTTTGGCCTTCTGGACAGCAGTCAGGTCGGCAGTCCTAACCATGATTGCAGTTTTGAGTAATGAACCAGGCTGGGAGTTTTTAAAGGCCCCAGAAATCTTTTGCAGGTGTTTAGAGTTAATTTGTTGATGTAGATGATTCGGTTAATAGCTTGTTTGGAGTACCTTTTCATGATATGATAATTTTTTGAGATGGGGATTTTTGGTTTTTCTTTTCTTTTTTGCCAAAATCATCAATATTAAAACAAGCCTTTTATTAAAACAATAAAAGGCTTGAACTACTTCAGTTGTGTGTGATGCATCTAAAATATATGAAAGTCTGATGTTTATCAGTAAATTACAGAAAATAATGAACTTTATCACAATATGCTAATTTTTTGAGAAGGACCTGTATAATACTTGACAAACATATTTCACAAATATTTCTCTAAATCTGCATAATAATGATGTTTTAGCTCTAAAAGTGGAGAAATATTGTTATTTGTAGCATGTGCAACTTTACCGTCTGTGCCCATACATAAGTCGATGTCTGTTGATAATAAATGTCCATGTGTTGCAGGTTTCTGGTGTAATTGTAACTGCCCTGAACCAGAACCTGGTGGAGTTTGAGCTGAAGCCTGGTGTGAGAGTGATTGTGTACAACACACAGCTAACGCTGGGTAAGAATCATTGCTTCTTTGCTTTTAATGCTGCCCTGGAGATATCCACCATTATATTAAGTTGGCCCAGTAATTTGAGAAGGCCTTGGATTTTTCCGTTTTTCATTCCGAAAGTGCCAAGTAATTTACTGTAATAACCATGTTTTGACAACAAGAATTTTTCTCCAGTCCACCAATTAAAATTCCAGTCAGTCCTGCCTCCATCCCAGGCGAGAGAAAACAGGGGAGGAACGGGTGGGGTCTGATTTTAAGTGGAGCTCCTTGAGAAGAGAGATCGTTTTATGTCTGCCATCAAAAACTGAACATCTGTTCTATTTCTTTTATGGCCATCCAACCACAAAATGAGTGTAACACTGAGTATAATTATGTTGATTATTTAGTCCTTGAGAAGAAGCACTGTACAGTCTAAGGGCAAAAGCTGAATTTGAAATTTCTGGAAGACAACGCTGTTCAGCTGGAAAGAAAAAAAAACAAAAAAGGTTGGCTGCGTAAACTTTTTTAGGATTTACACGAGGACGGTTTTTTGTTTAACGACAATATTTATACTTTAGTTACGACCTGCGTACCTCTCTGTAGCTAAACTTTGTTCCATCGACCAAACCTTTTGCGACGAAAAGAACCGAACCAAAGTCGTCGAGGGTACAGAGTCACGACCTGTCTAGAATGTAGCATCAGTAACGAACCGACGATTCATTAGGCGGGTTTTCTCTGGGGGCGCGCAGCCACGAGTTGTCTGCGGTACCAGGTTTAACAGCCTGGCACGCGCTGCTCTGCGACGCCCGACACTGCTGTGCTGCACTGTAATGACATTGGAGGTGTACACAGCTGGATCGCTCCTTTGATTTCACCCCCACAAAGAAAAGGTCTAAAAAGCCTTCAAGCTTCCCTGAGAAAGGTCAACAGCACACGCGTCACCGCCCCACAGCTGAAGCCGCACGGTTACGCTGGAAACTGCAGTGTGATTCTCCTGCCATGGCAGACATTAATGCCTTNGAAATCAATGCTGGACGCATGGAGAGACATCGATTTGAAACAAGGTAGCTGGTTTGGAAAACGCTGCTTTTCTTGGCTTGGTTTCAGCAGCTCCCATGTCTCAGTGCTGGACAGATCTTACATCGTAGTCATTGCTTGGCTGGATTCATTAGGCGGGTTTTCTCTGGGGGCGCGCAGCCACGAGTTGTCTGCGGTACCAGGTTTAACAGCCTGGCACGCGCTGCTCTGCGACGCCCGACACTGCTGTGCTGCACTGTAATGACATTGGAGGTGTACACAGCTGGATCGCTCCTTTGATTTCACCCCCACAAAGAAAAGGTCTAAAAAGCCTTCAAGCTTCCCTGAGAAAGGTCAACAGCACACGCGTCACCGCCCCACAGCTGAAGCCGCACGGTTACGCTGGAAACTGCAGTGTGATTCTCCTGCCATGGCAGACATTAATGCCTTCTTCAAAATAATGAGACCAAGTGAGACATTAATCACAGCGAGTGCTTGTTTGGCTGGGTGCTTGTTGGAGATAAATGTATGTGCGGTTAACTATTTCCGCTCCACCTGAGAAGTATGAGTGATCTGCTACCGTCGGCTCCTCGGCCCAGCTTGAAAAACAGCTATTTCACGCCACCTCAACTTTGGAGCTGTTGAAAATGAGAGCATCATAGTGATTTTCAATGCTCCTGTCATCTGACACAGTACAAAGAAACAGTGGTGGATCTAATTCACTGAAATATATGTTTCATTCATGTTAGAAGTAGATTTCTTGATGTGAATGTGCAGCCGGGGAAAAGAAAACACTGCTTTTTATATAATATATGATTAAATCGATAACATGATGGCTGTAAACATTGTCTATTCCTTTGATACAACACTCTCTGTACATACAAATACATTCGCAATTGTGGTTCTCTCTTAAATTTATAAAAATGATTTTTTTTAAATCTTGAATGTGAGATACTCAGTGGATTTATTGCTCCATCTTTCAAAGAGTTAAAGAGGAAAGAGGGCAAAGTAAATTATCGATTGTAAGAAAAGAAAATTTTGATTTGATTATTTGCACAGAGGAAAATCGTTTCTGTTACATCACAGGCAAGAAAATAAAATGCAAGTAGTGCAAACAAGTGGGACAATCTGACTTCTGCTTTAGCTACATGCTAAACTCACTGCTGCAGTGATAAACTTGATTTTTGAAAACTACAGCTTTACATATCCTTATATTCAGATACAGTAACACTCTATTTGAAGGGGTATACATAAGATTGACATAACACTGTCATAAACATTACGTGACTTTATGAATGTTTATGAATGACGTCATTAAGTGTCATTTGGTGAATTATGTCACCTTTGATGCAAAGTCAACATTGTTTGGGGACGTAGTTGATATAACAACTTGACTTAGTTGGCAAATCAATGGCAGATTATGTTGTCTTTGTAAATTTCAAGTTGTTATATCAAATACATCCCTAATGTTGTCTTTGCATCAAAGGTGACCTAATTCACCGAATGACACTTAATGACAGCATTCATGAAACATATATGAAGCCTCATTCAACCTAATGACAGTGTTATGTCAGTCTTATGTATACCCCTTCAAATAAGGTGCTACCTCAGATACTTTACCTTTTACTTATGGCTTCAGCACTGTGGGAGCCAAAGTTGGAGCTTGGTAGACTTTTTTTTTTTTTTTACTGAGGATGATAAATGAATAAATACAACGTTGTTGTTGTTGTTGTTTTTTTTTTGTTTTTGTTTGTTTTTTGTCCTTTAAAGCACATACTTTGGTAACAGTAAAAAGTATCCTGCCCTGCAACTGTAGTGTGAAGTGATCATCCTCTGATAACTGACACCTCTGACAATTCTCTGAGAGTTGAAAATGATAAGGCAATGCATTTATTTTTATCTACATAGCACCGTTGCAAACAATAGTTAAAGACACAATCAGTAACAAGCTGCCCCTCGCCCCCAGAGATCTGGGGTTCGTTTCACAAAGCAAGTTCAGTGAAAACTCTGAGTCTATTAACCCTGAAATGAGGGAAACTCTGAATTCTCCGTTTCACAAATCGAGGTAACTCAAACAGAGAAAGAGGGGAAACTCTAACCTGTTTCTCAAAGAGAGGTAACTTCAGCTCTCGGTCAGTTACTGTAGTAACAGACGATGTGAAACTAACCTGGTCTGGACTAGGTTTTTCTCAATGAACCTGGAGTTTCTCTCTGTCTGCGCTCTCTTCCAACGAGACACGTTACTTGATTTCCTCATTCTTTCAGTCAGCGGGCGAGTTTTGGCGTAACACGGCTCTGCTGTTTGTTACTTTTGTCACAAACGTAGCATGTCCTTTTGACAATGAACTCGTCGATGAAGGTACAGCATTATCAATATTAATATTTTACAATACTTTTCGGGAGATTATCATCGGAGCGCGCGCATAGATGTTCTGACATTTCCCGACAATTCTCTTTTTAAACGTTACCGTTTTACATCACAGTCCATCATTTACAGACACAATCTGACTTTAAATTTGCAACATTACCAGCCGTAGTCTCTCACATCCTAATGTAAATGTAAATGGCAGGGTTTTTAAAATTTTTTTATAATAATATCGGAGATGCAAGGCAGCTGTATGCAGGTTGAGAAGACATTCATGTGTGTGTAAACAGCATTATGTTGGAGATAAAACAACTGCACAGTCAAAAAGCCACGTAATATTTATTTTACAATGTAAAACATGATCAAAATGAGGTAAAACCGTGAAATTATGAGGTCTCACCTGTTTGAACAATGTTTTTATATTTCATCTTAAGTTTCAGCTGAGTGCGCCTCTCCCCCGCAGGATTGCATCTAAATTAAATAAATGAATGATCTACATTCAGCAGTTTTCCCTGGAATATTACTGTGATTGTTGGACTACATTTAAACTTACGTATTGACCAGAGCAGCGATGTTCTCTCACACCGTCTCCCTCTCTTTTGCAGCTGCTGTGGTGTTGCACTTTTTTCCTAAAATCATGTTAAAATTCTCTGTATGAGCGCATTAAGATTTCCAGTTCTCGCTGGGTAAAACAAACGCCGCCCTTCGCTTCCACGTTGCGGGAAGCTCCACTAATGCTGTCTTTTTATAGCGGTGGTGCACACGCTTAACTCCAGGTGAAACTACTCCGAGTTGATCAAACAAACTCAAATCAGCTGTTCTGGAACCGAAATTTCAGAGTTTGCTATCTCACAGGAGATCAACTCAGAGTTCAGGGTTTAACTCAGAGATTGTTAAACCTGCTTTGTGAAACGGACCCCAGCTAGATGGTGTTGATTCACCAGATGGAGATGAATGTAATAAGGACTGGCAGGAAAAGACCCAATTCACTGGAACCCAAAAAAACCAACAACAAAGAAATAAAATAAGAAACAAAAAAGAAAAGAAAAGAAAGAAAAGAAAAACACAGCTCAGTATTGGCAGGTGAAAAAAAACCAAACAAACTTAGCAACAGACTAGGATGTAAAGGAAGGAGACAAGGTTGGCACATAAATGAAAAAAAACTTCTGAAGATGATCTGGCACAGGACAAGGAGGAAGATCCAGACTCCAAAGGCGAGATTATGGTTTCCGCACAAACGTGACTAAAGGGAATGAAACGTGCAGAATCATAATAACAGAATGTGTGTGGCTTTTTAACACTCCATGCCACATCTATTGGTGTCCATTTCCAAACAGGGAGGGTGTATTGGAAATACACGTCCAGTAGAGTGGTTAACATTTGTGGACATGGTGAACACCAATTTTTTCCGCCCATTCCTCTTCTTTGCCAAGTGTGACTGCAAATAATTGTTCATAACACAGTTATCTTGATGATCTCTGTGTGATGAATCATCAAAATGCCTGTGTTTTTATACTTTCGACACAAGAAGCTCCTGTTTGTTCATCACTCTGTCTGCGTGTCTCTGTCTGGCAGTTATACATTTTTGGTTATGTACTATGTAATACTTTTGGGTTGTAGCTTGGTTGAAGCCATGGAGAGTAGAGAAAAATGACAGGCAGAAACGTATATCCATACAAATGCAGGGATTTCAAAGAGTGCATGTTATTTATTAATAAAACACACTCCAACCTTACCAAGCCTGGTTGTACTGCTGCTATCATTTCAGTGAAAGAAGACAAGAAACGTAAGCTCTGGTTGATGACGTCCACACTTGGCTACACAGTTTACACATCGTCAAGAGAACATTTCATACACTCATTCACCTTTTGTTTGTAATTTGAGGTCCATTTAAGGACCTCTGTTTTATTTTTTTCATTAAACCTTCTGACTGAATTCTTTCCCCAGACTCATGCATTTGGGCCCTCACATCAGTTCTTGTCAAAAAGCACTGCCAACAGCTTGATCTTTTGCCTCGTTTCCACCAGGCAGTCTGGTACGGATCAGTACAGTTTGGTACGGGTCAGATCGGTAAAGCCTGATCCTGTGCGCGTTCCCACAGCCAACCGTACCCTGCTTGATGGGCCGGATGTCGAGAGACGCGTCAGCTACGTAACAGCGTGACGTCATTGCAGCGCTACACAGAGTACCCCACTAATAAATGCAACAAAGACGAAATTAGCGGCATTGTAAACAATGAGCAAGATGGAGGACATCCAGCAACTCTTCTACTTTGTGATCAGCATGTGGCTCTTTATCAGAGATGGAAAAAGTACACACTTTCTGTACTTAAGTAGAAGTACAAAGGCATGTTCTTGACCTAAATATCCATCCATCCATCCATTTTCTTAACTGTCTATCCTGTTATTCAGGGTCGCGGGTGGCTGGAGCTTATTCCAGCTGTCAATGGGCGAGAGGCGGGGTACACCCTGGATTGGTCACCAGTCAATCGCAGGGTTAACACAGAAACAAACAACCATTCACACACACACTCGCACCTACGGGGAATTTAGAATATTCAATTAACCTAACGTGGGCATGTTTTTGGTCTGTGGGAGGAAGCCGGAGTACCCGGAGAGAACCCACGCATGCAGAACATGCAAACTCCACACAGAAAGGCCAACCATGCCCAAACGGGGAATCGAACCGGCGACCTTCTTGCTGTGAGGCTGGAGCGCTACCTGCTGCGCCACCGTGCAGCCCTTTGACCTAAATAAAAGTGAAAAAAGTAGTAAGGAGTAGAAAGTACAGATATTTGTGTTTAAATTTATGGAGCGAAAGCAAGAAGTTATCAGAAATATGAAGACTTAAGTTGAGTACAGATACCTGAAAAATCTACTTCAGTATAGGAACAAAGTATTTGTACTTAAGTACTTTCCACCTCTGCTCTTTATTCCATAACGCAGTGAAGCTTTGTTTCAGGAAAGGCTGCGTGTGGGGTTGTGTGTTATTCTTTCTAACTGCTGTCGCACGGGAAGTTACCGATCTTTTGACCAATCAACGTACTGCAGTGATTATAGCCCCACCCCTGGGGTCGGTTTGGTACAGCTTGGCACCCCAACAGAAGGGTACTGAAAAGCGGAGCGGTACAGGTCGCTTATTAGGGGACATGTCCCAGTTTTAGTCCATGGAAACGCCACAAAATGCGTGCTGTACCGAGAAGAACCGAACCGATCCGCTTGGTGGAAACGAGAGTTTTCTTTGTTGTTGTGTCTTTTTGTTCATGTTTTACTTACAAACCGCTTTGAAAGTTTTAGACTGGCTCTACAAGAAACAGCGATGCCTTTCTTTTGTCAACAAACTAAAAATCAACCACATGACCGTAAAATATACTTTTTGGGCTCTAGTTAAAGAGTTGAACATAGATTTACAGTTCTGAACAACTATAAAGCAATATGAGATGATTTTTATCTCAAAACTCTACATAAATGTGTACAGGACAAACTAACTTAAGATCATACAAATATCACTTTGTCCACAGGGGGCGTCAGAGCGTCACATAGAGGCCTCACAGACTGAATATGAGTTGAATAACATGGGTGCAGTGAGGCTAAGTACAGACAGTACACACTGTTCTGCATGGCTATTCCAGGCCAATGATGTGAAAGAACAACCAGCCAGGTCTGGATGATATACTGGTTCTATTACACACATGACAGAGATTTACTTCCACCAATGCTGATGCACACAGTGGGGGGGTAAAACTAGCAGCATAGCCCAGTGATTTGTGACTGACAACAAGATTAGACCCCCCCCCCTTTCTCTCTTTTTTACGCTGTGACACTTCAGAGCAGAGTCACACTAATCAAACAACAGCTGCTTCTCACGCTGCACTGAGTTATGTCTCTATTACAGAAACCAAAAGTGTTTTAACTCAGCGCTCTGAAGTCCGAGATGAGTGAGACAGATGACTGTGGCTGTGACTTGTGGCCAAATGAACAACTGGAAATATTCTGAATCTTGATTTCTCTGCTAAATGAAGGGGAGCTGCTCCAATGATCAACATTTCATTTGTGAAAATCACTTCATAATAAAAGTCCAATTTACTAAAATTAAGACCAGAGGAACAGCATGCTGTCAGCTGTTGTACCTTTACACAATCCAAACAGTGAAATCAATAATTGAAGATGTCTTAATTTAATCAACAGGCAGTCAGCAGAAAAATGAGAATTCAGATTACACAGTTTTAGTTTAGAGATAAATTAATGTAATGAGTTTTGAACACAGTCACAGAACCAGACTGGGAAAGTTCTGGTGCTTGTCCTCACAGTGTCTGTAAATAGACGTCTCAGAGTACAATATTATTTAAATTGCTAATGTTTATCTATAATACATCTGTCAACCAAGGGTATACAAGACAAATATTCCAGAAAAATGTATAAAATTTACTGTATATGAAGAAACATTTGTACATTGTAAGTGGGAATGCAAGAAAATAAGATTTTGCGAAGGGATAAAAAAAAAAAAAAAAAATCATTGAAAAGAACATCAACAGATTATTCCAAACCCCAAAGTGCTCTTGTTAGTAATGGATCCAAAAAAAA
>RPOG01001985.1:42859-113699 GCA_008086565.1 Thalassoma bifasciatum
GGGGGGGGGGGGGGGCATCCTTATTGGAACAAAATATCAAATATTTCATAAATTGGAAACCTCCATTGAATATATTTAAAACCAACCCAACGTTGTCATCCTAAAATCAATGTGGAAATGCAGACAACAACCAACTTTGATTGTAATAGTTTTCAAATTGAAAAGCTCTGTTTGATTTAAAGAAGCTCTTTTATCTACTTCTTTCATTTTAAACCTTGAGATACAGCCATGCAGCTGTGAAAGTGAAGTATGATTAATTGCAGACTGTATATTTGTGGTTATAAACCAAATAAGTTTGAAAAAATAAGCTCATAAAGTTCAAGAAATACATTCTGGCAAGAGAGAGAGAGAGAGACAGACAGACAGACAGATAGACAGACAGACAGACAGAGAAAAATATATATCTGAACACACAGGTATAAAGTGGCAAAACCATTTTTCTAGAGTCTCAGACCCAGATGGAAGTTGGAAAATACATTTCAGACTTGTTTTGGAGGAACAAGCAGGTAGGGATGGGTACATTTCACATTTGAACCAATAAGGTACCAATACCTTGTACCTGGGTGTTGTATCAGTACTCAACAGTACCACCTTTTGGTACTTTTGTGTGTTACTGTGCTAAAAAATGTTGATGTCTTGAATAATAAAATCTCAAAGTATACCAATTACACCTATTTTTTTCCCCAATACGTAAACTTACAAATCAGAATCAGAATCAGAAATACTTTATTTATCCTACTGGGGGAATTTAGTGTTGCCAGATGCTCATCACACAGTACAAGAGTAGAAAATAATTAGGGATAAGAAGGACAATAAGAAAATACTGTAAAAATTTAAATAAAATTAAATAAGCAAAGAGTTAAGATAAAATAAAAATAGAATAGAAAAATAGAATAAAATACTAAAAATAAGTGTGCAATGGGTCTTTAAATATAACAAATAAATTAAATGAATGTGACTGTGTTGATAGTCCAGTGCGAGATTCGAAAGGGATGAATTATAAAGACAAATGGCCAGTTGCAGAAATTACTTCCTGTGCCACTGAGTGGAGCATCAGGGAGGAATATAAATACATCAAATATATCAAAAGAACATTAAACTGTTTGAACTGTGATATTGTTGTCTCAGAAATTTCTTCAACATGAAAACCCTCAACTAAAATGAACAACTTAATAAATTGACTGCATCTATGTAGTGTTTTGTGGGAACATCTGCTCTGAATCCTGTCTTTAGAAGGATTTCCGCACTTCCAACATCAATATTTTGCTATTTTATTTACATAAGTTCTCAAACACTTTACAGATTGCAACAACACGTAATAAAACCCAGGTCTTTGTACTCTATGCCCATGTACAGCATTGAAAAATGCCGACTCTTCCTCTTGCTCACAATCACAAGGATGGGTTTGGGTACTGGAACATCGTACCGTTTGATTTTGCTCGAATCAATTAATTGAATTCAGTCATTGGTACTACTGATGGAATTTGGTTGGCACTCATTAAATGACCCTTATTGGTACCTATACCTACAAGCAGGTCATAGCAGAGAATGTTCTACACATGAGCGAATGGGATCATTATGTAATACTGAAAAAAATAAAATAAAATCGCAACAAAAATGTATGTACCACGTGTTTGTTAGTGATGAGCAAAGTAGTTCTTTTCAGTGAACTGAGTCATAAGAATCAGACCGACTCTGTCCTTGTTGTGAGTCATTACTATCATGACATGGGGGGGAGGGGGGGGGGTTGCAACTGCATATGTGAAATAAATGAACAAATCTTTTCAAGTAAGTGATTCGGTTCAGTTCGTTCACCCAGATGATTTGTTCGTTTTGAACAAATCGTTAACGAACGACACATCACCAGTGTTTGTATGAGCAGTGCATGTACGATCAGAAAAAAATGTCACAATGAATGAGACCATTTCTTTTCAGAAGTTGGTAGTGACCAAAGCTTGAAGACTGAACCTGGGACTCAAATTTATTACATGAGTTAATGAGTTAATAATGAATAAATGTCTGTTACTCTCTTCTGTCTCTTCCCCACAGCGCCCTTGGTGGACTCCAACCCCAGACACAGCAGCTCAGCCATGCTCATGCTCCTATCAGTGGTGTTCCTGGGCCTAGCGGTGTTCCTCATCTACAAATTCAAGAGGTGCACACATTTGTGATTACTCCCACCTGCAGCGCACGCAGCACACTCTTGTAGAAACCCTGATATACTGTAGATCCATTACCATTTTATTCATTATTGATGATACCAGATTGGCACAGTCTGAACCCATCCATCACAGTCGTGTTTGGAGGTTTAATTTGACACGNGGAGGGTTGGAGACAAACTTCTCGCAGGGTTCCACCGCACGAGGCACACGCTCCAATCAGTGATAAAATGCTGGGAAAACGACCATTAAATGGTTTAATATGCGCTTGCTGTGCCTTGGCTGTTATTTGCAGAATAAATTATTCATTCTCAAAATGATTCTCTTGAAGAGTCTGAGGGAAATGGAAAAGCTGTCATTAATTATGGATATGAAGTTTTTCCCATTAGTCTGAAGAGGATGCATTTTTCAAGAAATCTCACAGTTGACAAAACAGGGCAATTAATACCCAAAATGAATAGTAATTGGAAATAAATTGGAATGTGACGAAACAGCGATGTATATAATAAGTTGATGGGAAAATATACCAATAAAATATACCAATGTTCTCGTAATTTAATAAGTTATAAAGAAAAACAACTAGAGTCAGGGTGATAGAGTCAGGTTTTTTAAGGTTATCATGCATCATTGTCAGAAAAGTTTGACTTTTAAAGCATTAAGCTCTGGCGATGACTGATGTGTCTCATTTGCAAAACTCTTAGAAAAATACCTTGGATCAACATTTACGCTGAGGTGAACCAGGAGAAAGAGCAGGAGATGATCGGCTCGGTGGGGCAGGGTGACAGCACGCCTAAAATCACTCTGAGCGAGTTCGCCACGTCCAAAGAACTCATGGAGAAGGAGCTGGAGGCCAGGGTCAAAAGTAAGTAAACAAACCTCCTATTCAAGGTTAATGCAGGTTACGATTGGTTATTCTTGTTGTGTTAGGAATCAGTCAAAATGATCACCTGTTAAAACAAAGAGCAGCTCCTGGAAGCACTTTTTGGTCTGAAAGAGCTTTGTTTTCAAGACGTTTGGGGTTAAGAGTCGACGCTGTAATGCACTCAATAAATGAGCAGAATCATCACCCATGTAGTTTTCCAGCTATTGTTCCAGCAGAGAAATGGCAACTTCATTTTCTTTGGTATCTTTAATTATTAATAGAAGAGTGAAGCAGAGGGAGCAGTAGTGTAGATACAGACCTAGAAGGGTTTTAATACAGTAAAGAATGGATTTCAGCAATGCCTGCGACCCTGAGGACGATGAATAATTAATAACATTTTCAGGCATGCAGCCTCCAGACTCCACAGGCCGGTAGGAGCCTCTTTAATCAGTTTACTGCTCAGTCACAACAAGACTTGTTAAAAAAAAAGAATGGTCCAGCAGGATGTCAAAAACAAACGAGCCCAGTGCTGCTCCGTGACCTCACAGCAAGATGGGTTTTTAGATCAGGTCAAGTGGACAGTGCTCTCATTGGGTTCATCAAACTATTGGACAGTTCAGCTGATACATGAAGCTGGTGAATTACAGGAGAGAAAAAAACAACAACTTTTAAGTCATTCAACATAGTGGGCATCCTTAAGCACCAAAGTCATCTGTATTCTGCTGTATGTCCAAGGAAGATTTTTCATTCAGAGCAGTGTCCGGTGTTATCTTTTGCACATCACCCATAATCCTCCACAGAGACCATTCAGTCAGGTAGAAAATCATGTAGCAGCCGTCTTAATGGCTGTGACTCAAGAAAATATGAAGTTGCGGACAGAGTGCTTCACAATGAAGATATGTGTGTTACTTTTCAGTGCACTCAATAAAATAAAATAAAATACAGTACGGGCAAAAAGTTTGGACACACCTTCTCATTCAATTTGCGTTTTCTTGATTTTTATGACTATTTACTGGACTGACTGACTTTCATTTCTTAAAGTAATGATGGCCACTTGTTTTTCTTTAGTTAGCTGATTGGTTCTTGCCATAATATGAATTTTAACAGTTGTCCAATAGGGCTGTTGGCTGTGTATTAACCTGACTTCTGCACAACACAACTGATGGTCCCAACCCCATTGATGAAGCAAGAAAGTCCAGCTGTGAAGAGAAAACCATTTCAGCTGACGACCTCTGGAAAAATGCCAAAAGTATACAAAGCAGTAATCAGAGCAAAGTGTTGTTATTTTGAAGAAACTAGAATATAAAACATGTTTTCAGTTATTTCACCTTTTTTTGTTAAGTACATAACTCCACATGTGTTCATTCATAGTTTTGATGCCTTCAGTGAGAATCTACAATGTAAATAGTCATGAAAATAAAGAAAACGCATTGAATGAGAAAGTGTGTTCAAACTTTTGGCCTGCACTGTGTATACATATATTGGATACAAACTGCAAAAACTGAAATCTAAGCGAGCAAAAAAAGTCTCATTTCAAGCTTTTGAAAGACAAAATTGGGGTCTGAATTGCTGTTGACAAGTAAAACATTTCTCCCAATTGGAAAAAAATGCTCAAGATGTCTTTTTTCTTATCTCATTGGCAGTTTTTTTTTTTACTTGTTACAAGCGATTAAGACCTCATTTTTGTCTTTAACTAACATGAAATAAGACATTTTTCTGGACTTATTACTAGAATGTAGCTCATATCAAGACTGAAAAGGCAAATTTTACTAAAAATAAGACGTAAGGAGTTGCTTAGATTTCAGTTTTTGCAGTGCAGTTTTATTTTTCGGTGAAGTTAAGAGATGTTTGGTTGATCAGGCTGAGTTTTACTCAGATTTAAAGGTTTACCAAAGACATCCACAAAGTATCTTTAAGCAGTACAATCTTTTGATTGTGGGAACATCTGCTCCGAATCCAGTCTTAAGCAAGATTTCCGCACTTCCAACATCAATATTTTGCTATTTTATTTACATAAGTTCTCAAACACTTTACAGATTGCAACAACACGTATTAAAACAAGATATGTTTAATGAACAACAAAGCACAAAATGACAATGATTTGAGTATCAACAGTCAAAAGTAGATCGGTTCTCAGCAGAGATTTGATGGTAAGGTCGCTGCAGCTGACAACGCATGTTAGCAGTGAGTTCAGGGGGTGGGGTCAGTGATGGATCAGTGCTTGGTTCTATGTGTAGGGTAAGGAGGTTAGCATTAGAAGGTTGAGGATTACAAGGTAGGTTATTGGGGTGAAGCAGGTCAGTAAGATGGGGAGGACTAGGTTATGGAGGGCTTTTGTTTTGTCAGCAGAAGGACAGTGAAGTGGATTTGATAAGGAACAGGGAGCCAGTGGAGGTTCTGAAGGACGGGGATGCGGGTGCATAGACAGGCAGCTGAACTACTATAAGAACTGGAGTTTGACAAAACCTTTTAGGATGCTGTTGCAGTAGTTGATTTTGGATGAAATATTAAAGGGCATGTTAGAGGCTGATTTGTAACACTGATCCAAAATGTGACAACCATCTGTAATTTGATGTGTAATAAAACCCCAAATGTAACAAGTTGTTACTTTTTTGGACAAAAAGTTATTGCATTTTTGGCTCACCATTTATGTTACATTATCAACCAGTTATTGGGTCAATGACGTGACGTCCCTTTTTTTGTGTATGAGTGCAATATTTCCTTCCATCATGAATTGAGTATTTCATCACATGTATTTCTTTATTCTATGAAACCTGTCTTATTTGAACACATCTTTAAACTTGAAATATAACATGTTTTTTTTTTGTGTTTTGGTTCCTCAAACCCCCAAAATGTCAGGTGGTGCAACCGTCCTGACAAGTATCCACAGTAATTAAACTCTAAAAATTGAATGTCAGTTATTGTAAATGGAAATTAAAAATACAGTGGCATTATTTTATGCTAGAACCTTTTTAAATAAAACATTCTTTGCAAATAATTTTTTTTTAAACGACAACTCTTTAAATTTTTTGAAAACAGGGCATTAAAAGTGGAACAGTTTACAGTCCCACCACGTTGGCATTGTAATCTGAAAATAAAATTTCACTTCTCTTATTTTGTCCTTTGTCCTTTGACGTAGTCGGTCTCCTGGGGTTTACTGTAAACACTGGTTCACCTTTTCAAACATCTAAAGAGACTTTATCTGATAAGAAAGGTTTTTTCACTTCATTGGTGACTGGAAAAATTTCCATGTCAGGTGGTACAACCAATGTAATAATGTGAAATGTTATTTTAACATCAAATTATTTATCTTATTCACACATAAAAGAAATGAAACACACAAAATGAAAATGTATGAGTCACTACAGACACTTGATAGATACTTGCCAATAATTTCACACAGAAAAAATAACAGGAACATATAAATATATTTTCATATATTTGGTTGCGCCACCTGACATTTTTGGGTGCTCAAATTAAAAATACTAAAAAATAATGAACCTAAAATCTTTGAAATGTTGGTCAACTACTGAAATCTGTTAGAAAACATAATTCTTCTCTCAGAAATATGTTTTTGTCCATTTTCAAAGAACTTTTTAAAAATAAGTTTTTAGACCCTCTTTTTGTCATTGACCCTATTACATTTGGCAATTATCATATTTTTATTACATTTTGGGTTGATGTTGTATTTTGGGTCATGGTTACATATAGGGCTCTTAAAAGTCATGTACCAGGGTTTCATCTGCAGAGAGAGGGAGTAGTGGGCGGAAAGTGACTATGTTTTGAAGTAAAAGAAGGCACTCGTGGTGACGTGAGAGATGTGTTGTTCAAGGTGAGATCAGTGTTCAGAAGGATGCTGAGGGTTTTGGATTAAGTAAAGCACTTATAAGAACCTGAATTTTACCATATAGACTTATTCATCTGCCAATCTTTTACGTATTTAATCTAACCTTAATCTTAATTTCACTAAAAAATATTGGAAACATCTTTCTGTGTATTACTTTCAAGCACACTCACTTATTTTTTTTTCTAAGAGTTTTGAATCATTCCACTTTGGTTCTACCTAGTCTTCAGGGTTTATTCACAGAAATCAAATTGTGTGAATGATATTCAAACTCAAAATGCCCACAATCTGTTTTTTTGTATTTAGCTCCAATCACTGCAGTTCGCAATTTTACCGTTTTATAGATGATTTAAATGATACAGGAGACAGAAATTCTGCAACATAATTGCAGCCTTAAGCAATCAAAAAAAGATGAGCTTATTTTGAGGGGTTTTTTTCTCTTTTTTTTTTAAAGAGGGGTAAAAAAGAAAAATCACTGATAGTGTTCAGGCACGTCTCATAAAAGCAGGTTGAGTCCTGGGTTGACTTAACCTTGCAGAGCAGATGGAGCTGCCTGATTAATTTCTGAAATCCTACAGATCCATCCTGCTATGATCCAACCACAAACCGATTTCACCCAGTCTGAATGTTTGAAAACAATGGCGGAGTGTGAAGCGGTCTTCGTGGACGCGGCGATGTCTGCAATTTTATCAGAAATAGACTCAAAATCTTCTCTAAATGAAGAACAGAGAACGTCACTCAAAGCCTTTTTGATGGGAAGCGATGTTTTTGCTGTTCATCGCTGGGGAAAAGAGCAAAATCGAACTAGTGAAATATCTCTGCAGCGGATATATGAACTTTCTATCTGGTGTCAGGTTACAATTCTGCTACGTCACCGTGGCTTGATGTGGATTGGTCTGTGATGAGCACGTTGTCCAATCACCAGCTGCTGAATTTTTTAAGTCCCGCCTCTGAAAGCACTTTCTAGCGCCCCTTACCCAGATGGACTAGTGAAATATCTCTGTGACGGATATATGAAACTGTTCGTCTGGCTTGTCAGGTTAGGGTTGACTGGTTTAACTACTGATTATAATAATAAAGTTAAATGAGCAGGCTAATGTAAAAGTTTGTTACTTAAAAGCAATTTATAAATGGAGGGGGTTTTTTTTGTCTTACTTTTCAAGTTGAAAGATGACATAACAAGACTCTTTTAGTGAACTACAACCTGCAGGAGTTGCTTGACTCTGATTGGTCAGTGGACAGTTGGACAGTCATTAACTTTTGTGGGCGACGCCAGAGGCCAACTGATCTAACTTCCTTTGTTTGTTTGTTTGTTTGTTTTTTTTTTTGTTTTTTTTGCTCCATTTTGATTTGGAAAATGATTTTACAAAATTATTATTTACTTTACTGATTATTGCAATTGAAATAAAATAAAACATTCATTCACACCAAATCAGTCAAAGAGTTCAGAAAGTTTACCCCCTGTTTGTTGACACTTTAGACTGTCAGGTGAGGTACATCTTAGCTTATGTTAGCCTCTTATTCATAAAAATGTGGCTAAATCGTAAGCTTTGTTTAGCATGCCATTAAAGCAGTCCTTGTAACGGTAAAGGAAAAAGTGGAAGCAAATTCAAAATACTGGTCGCTTTAAAAGAAATGGAAACCATGAATGGTGAGAAATACCAGCAGTGTTAAAAGTTGTGTCATGTTAAAAGGTTTTTGTTTTTTTTTTTTCAAGCACAGAGTGTAGAAAAGAAAGAGAGCTGAATGGAGAAAGTTTAATCTTAACTTGACCACAACAGGCACATGAGAATCTGTTACAGTGGAACACCAGCTGTTGTTTTTCTTTTTAAATCTATACCCATATATCACTTTAAATCAATAAAAAAGTCCCAAAGTCAGTGTCTTTGCTATAGAGGTGGGCAAAGCAGTTCTTTTAAGTGAATCGAATCATTAGAATCAGTTCAGTAAAAAGATTCGTACAAAAGATTCGTTCACCAAGTCATTCAGTACATCACCGCAATTACATGTATCACTCAATACTCAGTGAACTGACACAACGTTATTATAAACCATCACAATTAATTTTAAAACAGTCAGCTGAGTAATTATGGATGTAAAAGCAGTTTGCGAACCAACAGCAGCCATAAAAAGCTCATATATATTTTCGCGAAACCGAAACATTTACTACTTCATCATGTGTGGTGACACGAGAGGGAGATGTACGGGCGGGCTTGAGCGACACAGGACTTCCGACCGACTCTGTCTTGTTTGTTGAGTCATTACTATCATTGACATAGATGGGTGCGGGGGGGAGGGCTTGGGCGACTCTAACAGTCAAGAGAGACAGAGACAAGAGTCAGGAGAGGGAAGTGCAACTGCGGTTCATAAATGAACAAGTAAGTGATTCGGTTCACGAACGACTCATCACTACTTTGCTAGCACATTTGTAGAACTCTTTGGTTTGGTTTGGAATTCCCATTACTAACTACTAACCACATATTGTCACAGACAGTAACCCCCCCGAATGTCAGCAAGCAGTTGAAATATCACTTTGACCGCGCATATCTGGTCTGTTTTGCGCCATGCAAACATTGATGTGCTCTGTTGTTGGAATATTCAACTTTACGCTGGTTCTCAAAAGCTGTGCAGCCCTTTTATAAATCAGGCGTTCACTGATTTTAATTGTTGTTGAAACAGAACAAACACCTGGGAGATTACTGTGCTGCAAATCATGGTGTTTAACATCACTTTTAATGATCCTTTGATGAGGAAAATTATATTTTGTTGAGAAAAATAGTCACTCACAGACCCAGAGAGAATGTTTTATTTAAAAAAAAGCTTCTGGATGTTCAAACAGTCCTTAATATGTGATAGCATGTGATGACATGTGACCCATGTTTCTCATAACCTCTCACTTTCTTGTACAGACTCATGTATGTTTTCATGCTTTCTGTTGCAAAAGAAGGAAAAACCAAAGAAAGATTACGCTTTTTATGTTAACCTATGTATGATACTGCAGTGCAGAGCTTTATACCATCCTGCTTATGACCAAAGAAAGCTTTTACAGGCTGTTCATTTGTTTCCAATCACTCAGACTGAACACATTTCATTTCCATTTCCATGTTCATTCCAAGTGAAGTCCCAGTGTCAGTTACAAAACGCATTAAAGTTCACATTTTCATTTACTCTAACTTAAAGCATCAGCATTTTTCTATTTGCAGCTTGGATGCATGGATACAACCCATTATTGTCGTCCTCCGTGGCCCAACTTTCTGTTTTATCTCGACCAGTCATCGGAATTTGTGCTTGCTCCATGTCTGTCATCTTCAGTTTGTTCAGCATCTGTTTATATTCATGTGTCTTTTAACTTCAATCTCTGTTTCTGCACTTTCTTTGTCTTGTTTTATGTATTTTTTTTGCAGGTGAGTCATAACGTTTTTTGATCACCTAACTAGGGCTGGGAAATTAATCGCAGATTATATTAAATCCCAGTATGGCTTGTTGCAATATTCTATTCTAAAATCTGAAATGTGTCTGAATATTACATTTAAAAAAAATTGTAGTAAGTTTTTTATGGTCTACACCAGTGTTACTCAACCCTGCTCAACCCCAGAGAGATAAACTGTATCTAAATGGTAAAAAGTGGAAAAAACAAACAAAAAAGTTGCAAAAATAAAACCCTTTAAGGGGCAAAAATGGTCATACAACAGAAAAATGGCGAGAATGTTGGGAGATAATTTGTAAACAAAAAGTCAGTAAGTAGCAATAATGGAACAAAAGTGGCAAAAAAAGGACTGAAAAGTGACAAAAGCAACAAAAAAATTGCCAAGAAAGCTGTAAAATTTGGAAAATTGCTATGAGGTAGCAGAAATGGGTGAAAATTGTCAAAAAAAAATTAGGAAGGAAACTTGAAAATGGTCAGAAAGTTTCTGTAGGACTGACTTCTCTGACGAGAATAGGCGTGTAAACCCAAAAGCATAAAACTGAGGCAGGGGATCAGTGCGAAGGTTTAATAAGAATCAAAGTAATTAACAAAAACTCACAGCAAAAGGTAGGTTCAAAATCTTTACTAAAGGTGCAGCAAAAGGCTTGAAAACTAAATCAAAGTCATTTGAAGTCGCCATTCAAACATACAGGATGGGAAAACATTGACTGAAACTTGACAAGACATGACAAACTGTCACAGAACAGGGGGAAGTAACTTTACTAAATACACTCAGGGTAGGGGTCACAGCTGAAAACAATGAGGGCGGGAAAAGTAATCAAGCAACATGATGTCAACAAAACAGGAAACAGTGAGACAAGACTTCAAAATAAAAGCATGAACCAGACATGATACGACATATCTGTTCAAAATCTCATTTCCGTTGATCCTATATAATACAGTGAACCCTGGTTTATCACGGGGGTTACGTTTCAAAAATAACCCGCGATAGGCGAAATCCGTGAAGTAGTCAGCTTTAATTTTTACGACTTTTATACAATATAATACTGTATTATAGAATAAAACCACTGATCAAAACCATTGACTATATATAGAATGGACAGTGTGCTTCCACCTGTCACCGTTCTACGATTTTGAAGCCAAAAAAAACCCGTTTCTCTAGCCGCTATTTTGCAGCCAGAGTCTGCGCAGTAGAGAATTTCTGGTGGAGCAGAGTAAAAAAGCAAAATAAAGATATTTATTTCTTCTTCTTCAGAAGATTTAGTACCCTTTTGGCTCTCTTTCCCGAAGTTTTTTATATCCCCCATAAAAACTACTCACGAACAGCAGCTGTCAACTATCGTAAAACGAAACTTATATCACGGTTTTTAATGTCCAATAACCAATGAGAAACTAACTTCTCAGGAGAAAAAACACCTGAACACCATGCAGCCAAATGACATAGTCATACTAACTTAGCGTAAGGATGAGAGAAACGTTTCTACGAGGTATCGTAATTTTTTTTTTTTTTTTTTTTTTTGTCATTTAGAACATTTATTTGCAGAAAATGAAAAATGGTCAAAATACAAAAAAAAAAAAGCCCACTGTTTTCAGATTTCAAATTATGCCAAAAAACAAGTTCATATTCAATTTTAGACAAAGGTATCGTAATTTTTTTAAGTTTTCCCGGCTCATATCTGGAACACATGGGGAGGCGGGGCTTATGACCTATTCTGCAGCCAGACACCAGGGGGCGGGGCATCTGCTGGAGGCTTCAGTTTGAGCCGAAAGTCGTTACTTCCACTCATTATACAGTCTATGATCGAAACCTGTTTTTAGGCCCAAACATTTATTTAAGAAACTGTGACAGTTTTTAGAAATGCTGTAAAATAATAATTTTAATAACATGAGGGAGGACACATTGTGACTCATGCGTATTTCACAGTTCCTCTGACTGTGCCTCTTCGTCCTGACTCTGCTCCGCTGTAGCAACTTTTTCCAGAGGTTTAACTTTTTCTGTGATAGTAAGCATCTTCCTCTGCCTTTTGGGTGCGATCGCAGGTGCCTTTGTCAGTGCAGAACGTTTTGTCTACGTAGTGGGTTTTGTCATGTAGAGAGGCACGGAGACTGTTGACCTCCGTCTACAGTCCCATAAAGAAATCTGCAAAGCCGCGAAAGGTGAACCACGTTATACCGAGGGTTCACTGTATTCCAAACTGTCTTAGATACTGAATTTTATGTTTGCATTATATGGAACCCATAAAAATATCATTACTTTCAATACAACAAGCGATAACCACACATATAATGGGGAATCTAAAAGTACGTGCACCATAAATAGCAATTGCAAAACAGGGAAAAGTGATCGCAGTTAGATTGCTTCAGCAAATCGTTCAGCATTGTAACTCAGTAAAACCAATGTTGAATTTGGCCGCCATGATTGACAAACCACAAGATGTTCAACAGTGTGAACAAGCAGGACTGAACTTTTTACCGTAGAGCAATCTGTCTGTTTCCACATGTGGAAAGTAGCAACAGTAGAAAAAATGGGTGAAAATTGGCAAAAAATTGGGAGGAAATCTTTATAAGTGGTTAGAAAGTAGCAACATTTTCTCGAGGCCTGACATTTCTGTTTAAAATCATTTTTCTATTTTGATCTTATGTGATATTCTAACTTTTTTAGACACAGAGTTTTAGGTTGTAATTGTCTTGAAGCCATAAAAATACCATCCCCTCCAATATTACAATCAATAACAACTGATATGATGGGGAACCTAAAAATTATAGCACCATAAATCAGAATTGCATTATAGGGAAAAGTGATTGCAATGAGATTGTTTTGCAAATCCTTCTGCATCGTAACCTAGTAAAAGCAGTGTTTACATTGGCCGCCATGATTGACAAACCACAAGATTTTAAACAGCGTGAACGAGCAGGACTGAACTTTTTACCGCAGAGCAATCTGTTTCCACATGTGGGATCAGACCCACCCTGGCAACACTCTGCTGTCAAGAATTAAAAAAGCCTGTTAGGAGGGTTGTTAATCAGCCAAGCTCCTCTTTAATAGCTTCAGAGCCTTGGGTAATAGGACGGAGTAAAAACTCAATAATTATCAGGATGTGTCAATGTCAAAGAAGTTGTGTTTTCCTGCATCAAAGCAGAGATGCAGAACTAATTGTCTTTGCTTTTGTCTTCTGTTTTTTTTTATTTTTCTTATGTTTGTCTGCTCAGGGGGAGTCGGAAACGCCTGCGAGAGCACAAGGGAGATTCCAAACTGTACTAGCGTGTGAAGCCGGAGAGCAGCACTTCATGTACAGAGCAAAGCATTATTGTGTGGAGGGTTCTCTTTTTCTGTTTTGTAATTCTCAACACAACTGATGTTAATAGTTTTCTAAGGGACCTCATTTATACAGACTTGCACGGATGCCTCGTCCAACAACATCCATGCTGCAAAATGTCAGATTACTCGAGCTCATTGTAAGTATTGGAGAAACGTATTCAGTTTTGTGGATGTATAAGCTACATAACAACATTCATCTGCAGAGTGAAATATCTTTGTCAAATCATATAAAGAGTTCTGTAAATTTCCTAAGGACTTTGCTTTGAATATCATTTCTGCCTATATATAGACTATAATGTCTGAGTCTTCAGTCAAACAGGGAATATTATTAATGTACAATATTATCATCTGTTCTGTTTAATGTATATATTATTACTTTTTACATGCTCGTAGTCTAAGTACCATGGCGACGACAGAAGATCTGACAATGGTTTGTTTTTGAAAGTGTGTTTAAAAGTCAGACATTATTTCAAAAAATAACTTTGTTTTGCTAAGGTCCTTGACTTGTGCATGTTCTTATTGAGGACACGGTTTCTGTGTTGTAGATAAGCAAGTGTTGTATATAGTTATTTTCTAATCATTCATCAAAAAGAGCCCGATCGATTCTGCCCAGACTCTTGTTTCTCTTTCAGTTTTCTTCTTCGGTGACTGTTGGGCGATATGTATCTAGCAGAAAAAAGATCAACATGAACGTGATCATGTTTAATATGTTTATATTTTCATTAAACATATACGATAGATATTTAGGAGTTTTTACATAAAGAACAGTCTTTAAAGGATCTCAAACCAAACATTATTTGCTGTTATCATCATTGCATTCATGCCTCTGTTACAGCAGCTCTGATGGTTCCACTTTTACCTCCGATACAAGCTGGATCATGTCAGATAGTTGTGATAATGTGGCTACCAGTGATCAAATTCATACTCTGCATGTTTCAAAGAAACTTTCTGGGTTGGGTTGCTTCCATTTTCATTGCATCACTTTGGCGAAATATTCAGATTCAATCAGTATGCTGATGATTCTCTATTTATATCTCTAAATTCTTCTTTTCCTTTTGTTTTCTTTTATGAGCTCCAGGGCTGGATAGAAAGCATCAGCCTCTTGTGTTACAACATTTTCACACCAAACAGATAAAAATCTTCTGGTGTGTGAATCCCATGTAAAGACGGGATTAGCTGTGAGTTTTCATCAGGCAACACCAATGGTGAAAATTGCAAAATGGTTCAGCAGGTTGGGAGCGTGATGAAATTGCAGTAATTGCTTGTTTTGCCGACCTATGACTGTTACAAATATCTGATCTTTGGTGAATCATTTGAGCTTAATTTCCAGTCAACAGGAAGATCTCTGTGTTGACGTTTTGTGTTGGGCAGTGTTTCTCAACCTTGGGGTCGGGGCCAATGTGGGGTCACGAGATGATTTCTGCAGGGTCGCCAAGCCATTTTGGGAAAATTCTGACTAAAATTAAACTACAGAATTTCAGGCAAGGTTGTTTAAGTTGTTTTATGCTTCATTATTTTTCCAAATTTTGTCGTACCAGCTAAGTTTCTTTAAAGGCAGGGTTGGCAGTCTTGGAAAACTAGCATGAATTTGAGTGTAGCACCTCCCGAGTTCTCCCTCTAGCCCCCCCCCCCCCCCCCCCCCCCCCCCCCCCCCCCCCCCCCCCCCCCCCTCCTCCAAAACGCTGCCGCTGCTCGTGCACGAGCAAACATATGATCATAATCATGATTGATTCAGAAAAACAGCATCAAAACTGGTCATCAGCACGTCATTTTTATTTTGTAAATCAAGTCATGTCCCACTCAGGGGTAAGAAACATCAAAACAGTATCATAGTAAGGTTAAAAACATACAAACATGGCTACTGTCACAGAGCATTATCCTCATGTACCGGTGACTGACTGATTGACTGACTGACTCACTGAAACAACACAGAGATACCAGATATTACACAGCTGCAAAACGTCCAGTTCAAAGTCTGTCTGTATGAGTCAAACAAATGCCCTGACACATACTGAGAAATATTACCAAATATGTTAAACTGGGTTTCAGAAAAGTAACACATGTAAAGGCTTTTACAGACAGAGAAGCTAACGTTAGCGTTAGAGGCTAATATGGCTAAATGAATGTAAACATGACTTCCTATTTCACACCAAAACAGAAAAAATCCAAGTAAAAATACACATGAGAAATTTGAAGCTGATCCGACAAAAACCTTAGGACAAGTTTGTTCAAATACGTACCCTAGAAATCGTCAAATTCCGACTTTTGGGACAAATTTCCGAACTTGCTGTGCGAAATTCAGAGTTTGCCCAAGAGAATTTTTTGAAGGTCGAGGCATGATTGAGGTAGCCAAAAAATTTCAGACTTGTAAGTCAAAGTAGGCGGCGGGGCTACCGTTTTAAGCTAATGCTTAATGCTAGCAAGATTATAGCATTTTTTGAGTGGCAAAATAATAAATTTTTCACAGTGGTCAGGGGGGGTAGGACATAGTGTGGCACTCTTTTTTTCAAGGGAAAGGGGCGAAAATTGGGATTAAAGTGTCGGAAGAAATAAATAATCCTTAAGGTTTCAAGAGGGCCTTCGCCCGCCTGCGGTCGCTCGGGCCCTAAAAAATGACCGTTAGCATCGGGCTGAAATCACCATAGAACAATAAACATGGCTAAATATTTCATCAAGATTAAAATTTTCCCTCTAAAAATCCCAGAACTTACCTTTCCAACAGAAAATGAGCGACCGTGGCATCACTTCTAAAGCTTTGACTTCTTTGAGCTGTCGCCGTGCTGAAAAGCTGTCCTGATGTGAATTCTGGTTTTTGCCCTGGTCTTTCTCTGTGGTCTCTCTCTTTTAAGCGTTTTTTATCTCTGTCTTTGTCTCTGTCTAACCAAGATTCACTAATGTTACATGTTACAGTCATGTCTCAGAGCACCAGGCTGTGAGTAACACTAAACAGCCTGCTCACCTCCAGGACACTAAACTACAAACTGAGTTTGCAAAGTTTGATTGACAATAGCTCTGTGTGACAACAGATAAAAGCATTACCATGTTGCTTTAAATTCATGGAAAAGTTGGTTTGGACAAAGAAAAGTAGAGCTCAAAGAAGATCTGCTCACAAAACATCACAATCACAAAGGGTTTCATCTGAGGCACAGCTTATTGACATCAAACCCTTGATTTGATTTCCTGAAGTCACACAAACAAAATCAGATTTTGAAAAAAATAAAGTCATAGAAATATGGAAATAAAGTCACACTCCAGGTGGAATTCATGGGGGGATAAAAAGCTGAGTCAATATTCAACACTCAGCTGAAGTGTCTTTGTTCAGAGCTCTGATGGTAAAATTTGGCAGTGAGAGGCAAGAAAGCAAGCTGGAGATTTTTTGTTTTTGTTTTATCTTTTGACATCTTTTTTCCTCGTGGCTGTTGCTGGAGGATGATTGACCAAAATACAGAGAAACTCTACAACAAGTATGACAATGTATAAGGGCCACTTGTGCCACACGTTGACGATCAATTAAATTGTTGATTTAATGTTTTGTGTTGTGTAGCTTATAATAATGTGCTGATTCTGGACTAAACTCAGTGGTATCACTTTATAGAGTTCTAGTAAGAAATACAGTTTGAAAAAGCTTTTAAGTGGATCCATAATGCAGTGAAATGAGCAAAGGGCAACTTGTTGACAACCTATATACTCAAAGTTTTCTAGTAAATGTAAGACCGTACGATCTCTAACGAAAAAAAATATATAGGTTAGATTTTCTACAGACTTAGGTCTTTGAAATTGTGAGTTAATTAAGTTGTAAATTCTATGACTCCACAAAGTCATACATTTGTGACCTTACACATTTAAAAATTGCAGTTTTTTCTCTCTTTTTTAACTTTTATATTTTTTTCTGTGACCCTTATAAGCTGGGCCGTGCCAGCTAAAAGAGCATAATGGATATGAACAGGGTTAATGTTTCAGTTGGTTTGTGATTGTGTCTTTGATCTTAGAGGACTGAAGTGTTTCTAACTTGTACATGTGCTCACACATAAAGAGCTAACACACTCAAAAAGTAACTGTTTTCAAATTCAGTCACTATTTCACTATGGATAACTTCATTACTTCAATACAATGTAGAAAGTTTTCCTCAAAAAGAGGAATCAAAAAGATATATACACAAGTAAATGTTTTATTTACTACTCTTACAAGAAATCAAGAATGAGACATATTTAACAGATTTGTGATGTGTGATGGAAACTACAGTCTTCATCCTGTGAAACCACTTTGGGTTTTGTCCAAAGGTGTCACCAAAATCTAGACATTACGAAGAGTCCTGACAGTGCCTTAGAGAGGATTGAATGAACAGATCCCATGGAGCCACTTTCAGTCATCAGACCATCATAGTTAAAACTTCAGACCACTACTTTTAAAGCTTTTTGAATGTTTGATTCCACCATGATGCATTGGGATCTCTGGTATTTAAACCGAAGTAGCTTTGAAGTGAGTTAGTTTGTCAGAGACCTTTAATCAACATTTCATATCCTCCAACGCTTGTCCTGCTTTTAAGCTGCTGCAGTTTTTGAACACTTTTTTGTAGTTTAATCTTTTCATTCTGAGGTGTTTCTGCCCTACAGAAGTTGATCATATATTTATCTTGATCTTACTTTGAGAGTTTATTCATGAATGTTTGGACGATCAAAATGTAGGAAAAGCAGAGAATAAAACACTGCTTATGGCAAATCGTCAACATTAACTGAAAGATTCCTTTTCAATTAAATAAACAGTATAACAGTATTATTTTCTTCACACACAGTGATACAGTAACTTCTCTTTGGTGTGTATTTCTAGTTGTCTTTGAGTCACAAAGCATGTGAATCTTTCTCAGTTTTTTTACATCTACGCTCATCTCTATACAGCTCAAATTGCATTACAATTTCTTTCTCTCAAAACAAAACCTTGTATATGATCATCACAACAGGACTGCAACGATTTTTATCAATTTCAACTTCTGTGTTCAAAGGTAGAAAAAACAGTACAAGCATCAAAAATTACAAGACTTTCCAGATCACAATGGTTTATTTGCTCCCAGCATGCAACTCTTTGTTTCTGCTTTGTTCTCATTGAAAATGAATGAGATGGGGATGGTGCCGCTGTGATGTCACGTTTGTTTGTAGAGAGCAGTTTTAGTCATTGGCAGGTTGTATTCCTGGGGTAAGGAGAGGGTTGAGCTAGGAAAAAATGTGCAGATTGTTACTGAAATATCAATACTACCGATACCAGATCTTTTTGCTCTAGTATTGATTCTCAAATCAAAATATCGATACTTTTGATACATTTTTTGTATTTGAAGTAATGTTAAAAAATGAACAGAAACACATAGGAAAGAAATGAAACTTTTGAGCCCTCCTTTGAATCATACACGGTTGAGGACTACTTTTTATTCCGCCTGGAGAAGTTCATAATGTGTAATCACAGCGGCACACTGCTAAGTCAGTCACTTAGTCTGAAAACACAATGACTGAGTGTAAACAGAGTCGTGTATGCAGATATTTATTCAGGTGGAGTTTCTAGTGAATTGATAATTTTAAGTGAATTACATAGAGAATTTTTTGAAAGATTATAAAGAGCAATTGCAATTAAAAATAAACCTGATAAGCTTAGAAAAATTCTGTAAAAGTGGAAAAATAACATTTTATCTGTATATTCATTGTTAGTTATCCTGTCTAATTGGTACAACTAGTATCAGTATCGGATCGTTATCGCAGATACCAGCCTGAATTTTACTCAGTATCAGATCAGTAAGGAAATCAGTGGTATCAAACAGCGCTAATAGTAGCACTAGTTTTGAAGTAAGGCTGTTCTGGATCAACATATATCCTCATAGTGTACAAGAAAGGATTTAAACTCTGAAATTTAGAATATCAGAGATGCTCAAACTGGTTGGCTTAGCAAAGCTAATGTTAACAGAGATAAACCACTACCAAGTTAGTTCCACCCTTTATTTCACATGTATGTGCTGCTTGTGCATTTAAGGTTCTGCCTCATTCACCACACACAGTCTGTGAAGAACTTTGTCTTCCTCTTGAGATCAAAATACTGCTTACTCCATCTGTCATTTCTACTCATTTGTAACTGTTGAGGAGAGCATCATGGCATCATGGCATGTGCCAGTCACTGGAGCTTCAGCCCAGGCTGATGGCAGTGATCTGTGCAGCATTTGCCTGGTTCATACTAGTGGGTGTTGGCTCATACTCCTGCGTTGTGTCTATGTATCTCTGCAATACTCCTCCTCCTCCATTTGCATTCTAGCCAGATTGCTTCCTGCTTGTTGCTTTCTTGTCCACAGAGAAGTATGACAACTTTAACGGTTTGTTAAGACAAATAGAGAACAGACGTCAATGAAGATGGGATGTAGAGTTGATGTACAATGATCCCAGAAGTATAGCGAAAGCAAGAAATACAATACAACATAATAAAATACCTTAAGAAGAGTTGAAAAAAATTCCAATTTTACATTTAGCTTTGTTGGATCTTAGAAGGGTTAAAAAGGAGAAATGGGGGTGGCACCAAAGAAATGAGTGAGCAGTTTGATGACAACAACTATGAAAGTGAAAAAGTTTGTTCATCAGCTGATCAAAACTCAAGACCATGGCTAAAAAAAAACCCTGAAGTCCCTAAATTAAAAGCAAAAGTTTGAAAAATCGAGTCAGTCCTGAGGAGCTCTACCATTTTTGTTGATCACTTTCAAAAATGTTTGTTCATGCTTGATGTGAGTGTTTCCAGGAGGTTAGTGGGAAAGTTGCTCCAAGTGGTGAAGATGGTTTCATGTTTGGCATCCACTGTCTGGAACTGACGTCCATTTCTGTAAACTCCCCTCTCAATCCATCCCATAATGTTGTCAATGTGATTTAAATCAGGGGAACATGCAGGATGCTTCAAAAGAGTGAGATTATTCCTCTGGAAGAAGAAGAAAAAGTCCATTGTCAAGCAATCACTGTTAACTGCAGTTGAAAAACCCAGTCATTAGCACACAGACCAGGGCTCTCAGTCATGAAAGACGCCCCCTGTAACATCTCCACATAGCCAGCTGCTGTTTGACGCCCCTGAACAACCATCAACTGCATTGTTTCATTGAAGAAAAAAAGTAGATCATGATACCCCCCCTTCCACTGTGCTGCCTAGAAAGCATCTCAGTGGGATCTCCTCGTCATGACAGTAACATTGGACGCCATCAGGACCATCAAGGTTCATTTTTTTCTCCTTAGAGAGTCAAACTTTCTTCCACCTTTCAATGTCCCATGATGCTCTCTGTCAAAGTCCAAATGGGAAATCAGTGGAAGGAGACAAAGGCTTTGAAGAGGTTTTTTGTTCTTAAAGCCCTTTTTTGTCAGATGCCGTCTGATGGTTATTGGGCTGCAGTGGACTATAGTCCTGGCCTTAATTTGGGTCCACCACTTGACCTTTTTTTGTTCCATAACCATCAGGATCTTTGAAGAAATCCAAAATGTCTGTCTTACTGCGTCCAACCTCGAGATTCCTCGCTTATGCAGCTCAACGATCCAACCACTGAGACACAATGCTTTTAGTGTTTGCCATCAGAAGTGTGTGGACAGTGTGAATACCTGACAGAAAATAACACTGAGTCCACATTTTTGTACAGAATTTGTCTTTTAAAGACTGTGATCTAAAACTTTTGATCAGCTGATGAACAAAATATTTACCTTTACTTGTCGTTTGTAATAAATTGCTTACTCATTTTTTGTCCCACTTCAATTTCTCTTTGTTTTCTTGCATTTTGAAACTCATCTTAGAAACTTTTTAAGATCCAACAGTGTAAAATATCAATTTAGCCAATCACAGAGCTTGTGGTCCCCATAATTGTGATGGGTATTTAATTGTGATCGGTAGTGTGTAAGAGTTTTGCATTGGGGCTAATCAAGCTTAAGACGTAACATATGACCTTCAGCAGCTTGAGGCCTACAAAGCTAATAACAAATCTTGGGTACACTTGGTTTGTTGTTTCGTCACTCAAATGTGCACTTCCAACATCATATGGTGACTTGATCATCCTGTTGTGTGTCAAGATCAAATTAGCCACAACCAAATGTACTTTGTTCAGCAGAAAACTCAACCTTAGCAGCTGCTACCAGGCCTTGATTTCGCATCTGAAGCAGTGCAGTTACCCCCCTGCTGACCATTGGAAAAATTGCAGAAGCACCTCACAGCGGTTTGATCTTTCTAATTTAAAGACTACATACTCTTCCGCACAGAGCTCTTACATAATACTGAGCTCAAGTAAACAGTATACTGAAGGAGAATTGAGAGGGGCAGGGAACACACTGCACAAAAATAGTGTGTCAGATCACACATACATTACTCCGAAGAGAACTTTCTCATCTGGAAGCAAACAGCCGAGCCGAGCCTTGTTACTGCAGACAGAATACACATGGAACAGAAAGCGTTCTATTCTATCGCTTTTGTTAGATTCAGCTCACGTCACAAGCAGAAGGGTTGTTTGCTTGGCTGGAGTTTGTTTGGAGGGGAGCTTTGATGGCGTCACTTTGTTCGGATTCTTATTAGCAAAACAGGATTAGGAGAAACAGAAAAATAAATATCAGAAAGTTTCAACTGAAAGTAACTCCAAACATACTTGGGGTACTACCCTCCCTCCCTCCCCACCCACTCTGTCTTTTCTCTCTTTGAAACTGTAAAGAATGTATGATGACTTATCTGGTTCATACCCAGGCCGATGTTTTGTTGCAGCTACTGATGGGGAAGAATGAGGATTTCTACAAGTTTGTCAAGAAAGTTAAGATAAGGAAGTACAAATGCAGTGATATATATGTGCAGATATCCTAAAAGGAAAAGAAAACTCATACAGTCACCACTATTTCCTGGTGTTTATCTCCTCATTGTGCATTCAATCACCACTTTGATCACTGGAAATCGCAGTCTCATCTGACATTTTAAATGCCACATTATGCTGTAACATCTCGAAAGGGAATCCATACTTGAAACGAAAGAGATTCCTGCTGTCCTGATTTAACAGAAGGCAAAGGCATTGTAATGTTCTTCAGTGCACAAAAATCTACAATGCATGCATCATCAGTAATGTTCCGTTTCATCTTTATTTCAATATTTCTACGGTAAAGAAACTGTCATTTTGAAATTGTTTCAAATAAATGTATTTTTGTACATCAGTGCATTTGTTCTCTGCTTGATGATATTCCTGTGAAGTGAAGGGTGTAAAGAAGATAATGTTTGCAGCAAATTACACTGCAATGATGACTCAATGTACCAGTTTCACTCTGTAGTCGAGGCACACAAAGAGGTTTGAGAAGTACCAGCGCTTTCTATTTCTCTGCTCCTCTTCCAGAAACACTTTCAGTGAAACCTCAGCATCGTGGCATCTCAGCTTTGACGGATCCCTCGATGACTTTAGGTGAACTTGGTGGTAAACAGGCTTTAGATTATCATACTTACAGCCGCCTCACTCTCAACTTGTCAAACAGATTTCAGCTTGCTCAGTGGCTCAACACTGCAAAAAAAGGCTGTTTTGTGTGAAAGCTGTCAAAGCAGACATCTCTTTAAGAGCTGGCTTCTTAAAGCTGTGTCATCAGTTCAGTAACTTGAGTTGGTTGGTAGAAGCTTAAAGCATAGGTGCAACTCAAGACATCAACCCTCTGATGCATGAATTATGAAAGTCAGTGTCAGGATTTTTCCCTTGAGTGTTTTTATCTGTCTTAAGGCATGAAAAAAGTTTTCTTTTTTTCCCCCCAAATATTTGTAACCAAGCATTCAACATAAAACAGTGTGAACTTGATGTAAATATGACTTTTTTTTTTTTTTTTACTTCTTTTCTTTTTTTTTCTTTTTTGGTGATTTCATGAATAATATATTTTTTTATATTTTTGCATTGCGAAATCTTAACTCTCTTCCGTCCATTTTATCACTGAATAATTTAAAGTTTATAAGCTTTTTCACCCTCATATGTTTGTGTATAACTTTTAAAATATATATATTTTTGGAGAAAAAAAAATGAAAACATTTTTTCAGGCCCTAAGAAGAATAAAAATATCCTGACACAGTCTAATAGGAATTTCTACCACTTGAACCACTGAATTTAGGAGTAAATAACTTTTAAATAGGTGTCCACTGTAGTGACCACTATGCACCACAGGGTTAAAATGGCTCAATATTTTCTTTCAGCTTTTTTAAGATATTATGATAAGATAAGATAAGATAAGATAAGTGAAGATAAGATACCTTGTTTATCCCATGAGTAGAAATTCACTGTCACAGCAGCAATGCAAGAGAAATTATAATGCTCAAGTTCTAAGAATATGCAAATATGATAACACAACAAGTATCAACTAAAAAAGAACAACAAAGACAGTGCTGGTGCTGCAACAAGCTGTCACTGAGTGGCACTTAGAAAAGTAGAAGTAGAAACGTATTACTTAGAAAAGTCCATCAGAGACGTCAGCTTGTCCACGTTGTGTATTCAGCCTCCACCTCCACAGGGTCCAGGACTGAACTGGACTTCTTCACCAGTCTGTTCAGTTTCGTTCTCCTGTTTCCGCTCACAGTAGGTGAAATCCTTCCAATGTGGTGTTGTGTCTGATGTTAGCTCTAGTAGCCATGCATCTGCCCTCTGGTTTTCTCTCTGGTGCTGGGTTAGCGCCATTAGTGGTTCCATCTTATTGGAGACAGATCTTACATTCCTCATAGTGATGGATGGAAGAACAAGTCCATGTTGTCACTCATTAGCTCTCACAGCAGTACCGGCATGTTGTCCTAACTCCTTATCCTCAACTCGGGCCTAGCACCAGTTAGCATTGACATGCTATGGGCTGCTAACCGCTTAATCCTTGTATATAAACAATGCAACCATGGTTACAGGTAGGACGCATGTACAGGAATGGAAAAAGGAAAAACACTGCTGCAAACACAACCAGTTCTAAATCCATGACCAACAAACAAGGCATAAAAAGTGATAGCAAGCACCAGATTTGAAGGTAATAAACAAGAAAAAAAGAACAACAGACAGAGCTGCTGCAACATGCCGCCACTAGAGCGTAGGCGCTTAGCAATCAACAATATTAGCAACAGTTACATTCTCTGGACCTGTTATATGTTAACAGGAATACTTGAATAACTGTCCTATTCAAATTTGATTGTGTCCTGTAGCCCAGAGGTCAAGAAAACATTAAAGTACTAGAATATTATATTGGATCTGATCTCTCTGCCACCATAATAAGGGAGTTTCCTGATCCTAAAAGCATACAATCTCTGTGTATAATTGGACCTACATGAGCTGTTTGTTTTGTTAGTTTTCGAGTTATTGATTGATTGATTGCCTCTTTCTGTGTTTTTTTCCTCTTTAATTACTGTAAAAACTAAAAAAATTCAATAAACATAATGCTATTACAAAATGCTAGAATATTTAACCTCACAGTATAGGCCTGGCGTACCACTTAGCCTAGTTAAGTGTCTAAAACCACAGTTGAGAAAGTTATCCAGAGGATGATCATCACCTCCCTCCCCTCTAAAGGTAAGCTCAGTGGGTTATAGCTTGGAAGTCTGTTCACAAAGTGCTGGATCCAAACATTTAAAAAGAAAGAAGAACAAGGATCCATACAAAAGGGAATGAAGATGCATGAGCAACAGGGATGAGCAGAGCAGATAGATGACTGTCAAGAGTCAGCTTTGGCTCAGTGTTAGAGTCGTAGCCTCTGAATGCAATTAGGTAACACCAACATTCATTTATCATTGTCTAATTCACCATGACAAGCTGTAAAAAGTGCTATAATTGGTCAGAGTGAGTGATTGTACAATGTGGCCAAAATGACCAAAAATCCTGACAGACCTTCACATGTTGACATTTTGTCTCAAATTGCTGATCCACAAATATACAGATGTTTGTTCTCAGCACAATAACTATCAGATGAAGTGAGTCCTTCAGTTTGGCTCTACTTTCAACTTTGATATTTCCCCCCCACTTTTTACTGAAATACAGCAGCACATCTCTGACATAGTGTTCATATATTTCCAGAGAGCTTCAACACTTCTGTCATCCCATGTCTTCTGCAACTCAAGCCAAAGGTTTTTCTTTCACTGCACGATAGGTATGTCCACTTAATTGTATACCAAGCTCATATTTGCTGAATGGGGTTGAGGTCTGGACCTGAGTCAGTCCATAATTTTCAATGTTTCATTTTAAAAGGAAAATGAAAAATAATGATCTAAGTCTACTCATGATTGCTATGTGCTTTGTATTCTATGGTATACAGAGCATGATGATGGCTTTGGGAAATTTGTATATTGACTTGACTTTGTTTAAGGGGTATTTTAATGGGCAATTCAAAAGAAGTAACCTCTCAAAAAATATGCAAGTGTTCTAATGATTTCGTCCACCAATGTTGGTACAAGTCCATGTCCATGAGAACTTCCATCCATCCATTTTCTTAACCGTCTATCCCGCTATTCAGGGTCGCGGGTGGCTGGAGCCTATCCCAGCTGGCATTGGGCGAGAGGCGGGGTACACCCTGGATTGGTCGCCAGTCAATCGCAGGGCTGACATAGAGACAAACAACCATTCATGCACACACTCACACCTACGGACAATGTTAGAATAATCAATTAACCTAATGTGGGCATGTTTTTGGTCTGTGGGAGGAAGCCAGAGTACCCGGAGAGAACCCACGCATGCACGGGGAGAGCATGCAAACTCCACACAGAAAGGCCAACCATGTTCAAACCGGCAACCTTCTGCGCCACCGTGCAGCCCTCCATAAGAACTTTTCAGAACTGAAATACACCAGAAGTGTCTTCAGTCCAGCTCCACTCTGTGTGGGCTGGATCAGATAAGTTCCATTCAAGTCAATGTGTCAACTTGCATGGGATCCACTCCATTGCAGTCCGCCAGGAAGTATCTAATATGCAACTACCCTATTTTTTTGCCGGAGCTCTGACGCATCAATTCTATGGAGTGCAGATAAAGTGGGACAGGAAGTTATGCACGGAAACTACGTAAAAACAGCCAGTGACTTCAAGTTTGAATACAACAATACCCTAACCCAGTGGTTCCCAAAGTGGGGGTCGGGACCCTTTGGGGGGTCGCAAGACATTGATGGGGGGTCATGGAATGTGTCCCAAAATCGAAAACTATGAACAATTCATGAACATTTTATCCATTATTGTGAGAATAAAAGCAAAAATTGGGGTGAAAGATAATATAAAATGATGCAAACAGACAATGTTTTATCTGTTCAAGTTTGATGCCGTGAACCCAGCAAAGTGCACATTAGTCGGTAAATTTTCTATCGATCATTTAAATTAAGTATCCTCAGGGAGGGTTTTGTTGGTTTATGTCTGTTTTTGGATGGTCTCATTAATGTTGTACCACAGCAGGGGTCGCCAGTCCCTAACGCTGCTATTTTGGGGGTCACAGGCAGAAAAGTTTGGGAACCCCTGCCCTAACCAACAAAATGAGCATAAACAGGCCAGGAGTGAAGAAGTTTGAGGTTTTACAGCCCAACATGAATGAAGAGAGACAAACCAATGGAGTAGGCAGCACAGGAACTCATCTGTCCCACAACTCCAGTCATGTGACTTGCCAGATTGAACAAGCAGCTGGCGTAAATTGATGTCCACAGTCAATACCCAACAAAGCAGATACATCTGGTGTATTTGAGTCATGAGCCTGTAAAAGCTTCAAAAGGTGTCAATGGAGGTGCCATTGCAGTCAGAGACACCACGCTCAGGTATCTTCAACATCTGCAGCTGTTAGTTCACTTTGTTTTCTGAAGTCTAAAGTCGACTTAGCGGTCTACTGATGTCAACTTTAAGAGAAAGTCTGAATTCATTTTCCAGAAGACAGCACCATAGCTACTTCCTAAGTTTCACCGACTATGGTGGACATGTATTTAATAAGTTCAATTCGTCACCCTCCCCTTTGACCTGAACTCACTACATGATGAGTGAAAAATGTATCAAGGTGAAAAACACCTGATCCCAAAATAAAGAGCAGCGAGAGGTCAATGTCAAAGCAACCTGGGCTTCAGTAACACCTAAGTTTATTACCTCCATGTCACGCAGACTGATGGGGTTGTTTATTGTAAAGGAGCATAATAGTAAAATATCTGTGCTTTTGAATCATTTCTGTCATGAGTTTTAAGCAATAATCATAAAAAAATGAAGAAACACTGAGTTTGGCTTTTATTTTTTACACCCAATATATTTAGAATATACAAAATCATACCTTATAAATTAAAGTACTACAGTAAGATTTTTATTTTCATTTATTTATTATTATTATTATTATTATTATTATTATTATTATTATTATTATTATTATTATTATTTATTTATTTATTTATTTATTTATTTATTCATTTTTTAAATTTATTTATTTATTTATTTATTTCACAGAAGTCATTATTTTGAGCTGGGTCTGTATATCAAACTAAACTATGATACTCTTCCAAAAACACATTTGCTCTTGTTTATCGTTTTCCCTGTTGCCTACAGCAAACTGCAGCTTCTCCACAACATTAACCATCATGCTACGATTTTTCCACAGCACCCAAATGCTCAGTTTTTCTCAGAAAGCTCAGTACAAGTCTAACTGTGGATTTAGCATGTAATTTTTGCATCCAAGTCAGCATTTTATTGTTATATTTCTGCTTACTTTGATTCTTGATGCATTCTGCACATCATCATTGTTCATAAGGATCGGAGTGAGTCATTTTGGTAGTTTTTTTTCATCATAATTATTGTGATAAATGCTCCAAATAGTCTTAATGCTAATTCCACTTTTTGACTCTGACCCTCTGCAGCTTCTTCCCACAAGCTCAGTTTTCCAATGAATGATAAAACAGCCGTGATCTTGCATCACTTGGTCTATTTGAATTGCTTCAAAAATGAGGGGCAATGCTGGCTATTTGAATAACTGGAGCCTTTCAAACTGTGCTGTGCTTTGAATTCTAATGCAATATTCACATTAGTGGAAAAAAGATCTTACAGCTTATTAAGATATATTTTTTTTTATTTATTTCCATTTATTTATTAACTCAGCAATAATGGTTCCTGTCAGTGACGTTTCTAACCACCCTTGGAGACGAGGAAAAATTTCAACATCACAATGATTGAACATATTTTTTACCTGAGAAAATATGATTGAGAATAAACATATATGGGAAACCAGTCTTGTTTTTCTGTCTACTTGTTGATTTTAATACCACTCAGCTGAATCAATAACATGAAGTTTCTGAGCAGTGGGGCTCTGTCTGTTTCACAAAGTGGAGTTTGTAATCCTACCACCCACAGGTAGAGTGAGCTCGGCCCGCAGACATATTTGTTATAGTGAGTTTATACCCAGTGAAGTGACCAGTTCAAATGGAGTTACACCACCTGCATTCACTGTTTTAATCAAAAAGTGCCACACTTTTCTTTAAATCCATGACTATGTCACAATGATCTGGTCTGGTCCGTGTCAGTCTTTGTTCATCAAAGTGGCTGCAACATGCAAGGACTTGAGCAAACTTTGGTAGCACTTTATTTGACGCCTATGTTTATACCACATTATAAATATATTTATAATGTCTTATAATAATATTATCGCACTGTATAACTACAGTTATAAACATTAATAAATTGCCATAATGCTTTATAACAATAAACATTACACACTATAAAGCATTTACTCATCACTTATAAGGTCAGGTATTATGATATGTTATAACTGTCAGCAACTCACTGACAACGTCCATATAGATAATGCATTATACAGATATTTATCATATTCTTATAAACATGTATAACTATCATTATAAACACTCATAAATTATAAACATTTATCACTCTACTTGAAGCACCTAATGACCATTTAACATGATTATAATACATTATACAAGTGATTTTAAGACATGATTAAGAGTTTTAATATATGGCAACTATGATAATTGTAATACCCTTTGATCCTTCCAACGAAAATCAGTTATCAAGGCACCAACAATCATCTTATAAGACATTATAAAACTCTATATAATGTGTTATGCTTATTGTTATCAAGTGTTATGGTAATTTATGAGTGTTTATAATGATAGTTATACATGTTTATAAGAATATGCTAAATATCTGTATAATGCATTATATATGTGGGCATTGTCAGTGAGTTGCTAACAGTTATAACATATTATAATACCTGACCTTATAAGTGATGAGTAAATACTTTATAGTGTGTTATGATAATTGTTATAATGCATAATGGTAATTTATGAATGTTTATAACTGTAGTTATACAGTGCTATAATTTTATAATAAGACATTTTAAATGTATTTATAATGCGGTATAAACATAAGTGTCAAATAAAGTGTTCCCAAACTTTTGAGCATGTTAGGTTTGTGTGTCGTGGGAACAGTAACAAAGCTGTAGCTAGTGTAGCACCATTTCCTTGGTGATAAAATACTGTTAAAAAAAAAATAATAATAATAATAAAAAAAAAAATCAGCATATATTGAGGCTACACTAGTGGCACAGTTATTAAGTTACAGCCCACTTTTAGGATCACAAATTAAAAAAAAAAAAAAAGAAAACAATATCCTTTCATCCCATATTTCATGGTATTTCACCACCTTTCCTGCTTCATCTTAACATAAAGTGGGTAATATATAATCTGGCTAAACTGTTGTTTTGATCATAAATTTCTTTAACTTGCCCCTAAGGGGAAAATAAAGCGACTCCCCTGGATCGAACTGAAAAACAACATCTGGCTGCAGTTTCTTTCCAAGCTGACATATCCCCATGGCTCCACAGTTACTTTACTCTGATGGTCAAACTACAAATTGAAATTATAATACTGAATTCATCCCCAGCCTTAGTGTACCAGAAATTCTCATTTGGAATAAATCACTCAAAGAGCCGAACTATCAAAGCCCAGAGACAAGAAAATAAAATAATGAGAGCTTGTGATTGACACTTGTCTTGTTTCCTAATTGCACCCAACAGCTTTTCTGGTGTTTTCATGTCATCAGTTTGTCAGCATCATGCAGGCTACAGATGCAGTTTTCTTTTTTCGGGTTTATCCTTTGGATTTATTGACAGATCTTGGTGAAACTAATGTCGGCAAACTCTGCAGGGTTATCAGTCAGTTGTGCAGTTTTACTCAGCTCCAGATAACCTTGACTACTTCTTCTGCTAATCATTGTGGATTCACACTTGTCATGTTGTAACCTCTGCCCTGCCTCATCTTGCTTTCCAGACAGACACAGTCAGAGTCTAGCTTGAGCCGAGAGACATCACACAAACTCTAACTTTGGCAAAAAAGTGTTGTGCACATCTACACTAGATCCAAAAAGTCTTCACAGCACTTCACTTTTTCCACATTTAGTTGTGTTACAGCCTTATCGCAAAGTTGAATGACTCTCTGTGTTTCCGTGACTGGTGTAAATAAATGAAACTCTCTTATAGATGTACATAAAAAGTGTTGATAAATGAATAAATATAGAAACAAAACAATGGAATTCTATGAAAAAGGAATGTTAAAGTAATTAGAATTACGCATACACTTCACAGTACAAGTGATATTTTAATTTGTGTATGAGGTCATCTATGTCTACTTTTACTTGGTACCAAGAAAGGGGTGGGGTTAAATAAGAGATACCCTTCAACCTACTCCTGTTCTTTTTTTTTTTTTTTTGCATGGAATGTATCTTTTTTTCCCCCCGTATCGTTTGTACAAGATAAAGTTTGTATAATTCATTATGCAAACCCTGAAATAAAAACAAATCAATGAAATGGGTGACTTCATTTCCCCCTAAAGTTCCAAACACAACACTCCATAATAACAACATAAAAAGGAAAATTTTATTTTTCAAAAATTCATTAGAAATAAAAAGCTAAGAAAACACATAGACATAAATATTCACAGCCTTTTCCCCAAAGCTCAGAACTGAGCTCAGATTCATTCTCAAGATGTTCCCACAGCTTCACTGGAGTCCACCTGTGGTAAATTCAGCTGATTGGATACGAGTTGGAAAGGTACACACCTGTCTTTATAAGGTCCAACAGGTGAAAGAGGACAAACCAAACATGAAGTTAAATGAATTATCTGTAGATCTCAGGGAAATGATTGTCTCCAGGCAACAAATTTGGGGAAGGGTCCAGTAGCATTTCTGCTGCTTTGAAAGCCCCAATGCTCACAGTGACCTCAATCATCAGAGCTCCAGTCCTCCATGGAGAGAGAAGAATCTTCCAGAAGGACAACCATCTGTGCAGCAATCTACCTATCGGGCCTGTATAGCAGAGACTCCAGACTGAAGTCACTCCTTTGCAAAAGGCACATGGCAGCTCACCTGGAGTTTGCCAAAAGGCACCTAAAGGACCCCCAGAGCATGAGAAAGAAAATTCTCTGCTCTGATGAGACAAAGATTGAACTTTCTAGTGTGAGTGCCAGGTGTCATGTTCGCTCATCACCTGAACAATCCCATCTCTACAGTGAAGCATGGTGGTGTCAGCATCAGGCTGTGGGGATGTTTTTCAGCCGCAGGAACTGAGAACACTGTTCACTGTACATACATATCCTCTTTTTTGTACATATCTTCTGTTTATATTTGAACGCTTGTTTATTTATTATCTTTTTTGTACTACTGCCTAACACTTTTAAATAGTTATTTTCTAATGTCTTAAACATATTTTTATATTTTACTACTGAGTGATTCACGGATGCTGCTCAATTTTGTTGTACACTGTGCAATGACAATAAAATGATTCTGATTCTGACTGTGATTGTGAGACCGGTCAGGATTGAGAGAAAGATGAACACAGCAAAGGTCAGAGACATTCTGGATGGAAACCTACGCAGAGCTTTGACCTCAGACTGGGTCGATGGTTCGTTTTTCAGCGAGACAACAACTTTAAGTACACAGCCAAGATTTCAAAGAAGTGGTTTCAGGAAAACTCTGTAAATGTCCTTATCAAACATCTCTAGAGAGATCTGAAAATATCAGTGCACTGATGCCCACCATCCAACCTAATGGAGTTAGAGAGGTGCTGCAAAGATGAATGGACCAAACTGGACAAGCATGGGTGTACCAAGGTCATAACATCATATTGAATATCTCAACTTTGGTGTGTAGGTGCAGTCACAAAGTAATGGGCAAATCCTGTGAATACTTTGTTTTTAATGAAGTAGTCAAAATTAAAGACAAATAGCTTCTTTTTAAATTTTGTCATTATGGGGTTGTGTGTATAGAATTTTGAAGAACAAAATGAATCTATGGGACAATGACGTGACGTCTCTTTTTTGTGTTCGAGTGCAATATTTCCTTCCATCATGAATTGAGTATTTCATCACATGTATTTCTTTATTCTGTGGAACCTGTGTTATTTGAACACATCTTTAAACTATTAAAATATAACATGTTTCTTTGTGTTTTGGTACCTCAAACCCCCAAAATGTCAGGTGGTGCAACCGTCCTGACAAGTATCCACAGTAATTAAACTCTAAAAATTGAATGTCAGTTATTGTAAGTTGAAATTAAAAACACAGTGGCATTATTTTATGCTTGAGCCTTTTTAAATAAAACATTCTTTGCAAATAAAAAGAATTTTAAAGCTCTTGAGAAATTTAAAAAACTTTTGTTCCGTAATTTTCACCTTGTCAAATGTCAGGGTGGTGCAATCGTAACATTAGACTTTTATTTTAAAGTGAAGAGAATAAAACAGGAAACAGGAAACTGCATCAGCCAGAGGAGCCCAAATGACATTTGTGACCAAGTGGAAAAGTTTGTAGATTTCTCTGAAATACTGATAAAAATGGTTTTGTCACTTCATTGGTGACTGGAACAATTTCCATGCCAGGTGGTACAACCAATGTAATAATGTGAAATGTTATTTTAACATAAAATTATTCATCTTATTCACAAATAAAAGAAATGAAACACAAAATGAAAAAGTATGAGTCACTACAGACACTTGAGATATACTTGCCAATAATTCACACAGAAAAAATAACAGGAACATATAAATATATTTTCATATATTTGGTTGCACCACCTGACATTTTTGGGTGCTCAAATCAAAAATACTAAAAAATAATGAACCTAAAATCTTTGAAATGTTGGTCAACTACTGAAATCTGTCAGAAAACATAATTCTTCACTCAGAAATATGTTTTTTATCCATTTTCAAAGAACTTTTTAAAAATACGTTTTTAAACCCTCTTTTTTCATTGACCCCTGTACAGATTTCTATCCTGAGATACTGAACTTATGCCATGTTTAGCTGCAACACGCTGACAAACACAGGTCAGTTTTAGAGTCACTTGTAGACATGATTCATCCAATCTACATGCAAGGACTGTGACCTTGAAGACCATGTGATATGACAGTCAATGAAGCAATCACAGGGTATTGATCAGGTCTTTAACTACCGGCTCTAACAGGAGCAGTCAGCTCCACGCCACCATCATTTGACCCTGATCAAGACGGTCTTTGATTTGACGGCTCCAGTGAAGGAATGCTGCATGTAAATGTCCGTTCAGTCAAAAGGAAGGTTAAGTTTTTCACTGTCCTCAACGACAGGGTAAGTATGTCATGTCAGATCCACCACATTCTGCCTCAAACCCTCATGAGAGTCCTCCCACTTGAGTTTAAAAGAGTCTCCCTCAGCTACCAGTTATTAAACTTTTAGTGATTGTTTTGTTTGTTTGTGGCAGATAAAACTCTGTCGTGAAATGAAATTATGGGACTTATCAATGCAAGATGGCAAAGCTGGTGCAAACAAAAGCCATTTGTCTTTATACACCGGGGAGGTCTGAGAGCAGCCTCATTATACTGTGGCTCGAATTAATCTTGGGCCCCTGTCTCTCCCTTTCACCTTGGGAGCCTGGCACAATGTGTTACAGGGCTCTTAGAATCCTGAACACATACTCCAACCCTTGGTGCAGGTTACTGATAGACTTACACGTCAGGTGGAGGACGGAGGCACACAGCAATGAGGTGGCGTAAGCTTAATGTGAAAAAAAGGAAAAAAAAAAAACAGGTAAAGGTTGAGTTCTGGAGGCTGATATTACATTTTCTGCGCTGTTTGGTTTTTATTACATTTTATTACCAAACAGCAGAAACTATGTCAGATCAGGAGGGACTATAGATTTATTCATATCCAAACTCTTGGAAACAGCATGTGTACACTTTGATTTCAGCTCAGACTTTTTTATCACAAAGATATTTGATTATTTACGATTCTTCATCTGCAGCTCAACATGCCAACCACTCCTTATGAAGTCATTATTCCTGATTATATGTGGTTATCAAACAGTCTTCCTTTTGATTCATGATTAATATCTGAAAATCAAAAGTTCATTTTTATTATTAATTCTTAATTTTCTGTGTAAATTATTTTCATTTTGTGTTTTAGAAAAAAAAATTCCGAGTTATTATTAAATACTTAAAACAATTCTGAGTAGAGCCTTGATTTAAAGGGCCATTAAAATTCACTTTGTTTGTTTTTCTTAAGCTGAAATATTAGTTTCTAGGTATATTTAGATTGAAACTAAAAGTAATTTGATGTTATTTTAAATTCACTGTTTATATCACTTTTTATTTGTAAACTGAGCTGACACTCCAGCAGCTCAAAGACAGTGAAGACGATTCATTTGTTGTCAGCTGCAGTGACACCTGGGGGCAGAAGCTCTAATATTTTTTTTCTGAGACACAGACACTGTTTTCTACAGTCACATACTGGTTTTACAGCATTAAGAATGAAAGTCTCCTTTGCATGTTATTGACTGAAGTCCCTGTTCTCCTAAACAAATGCATGCCTTGGCAAGAGTCACATCTTTATGACAATAAGTGATGGTTTTCATGGGAAATGGTCTCTGTGGCCAAAATAAACACATTCACACAATCCCAAGGTGTCACTGTAATCAACACTCAATGTAAATGACTCACAGAGCATCTAAGTAAATGCACAACCGTCACAGAGTAAGTGGACAAACCTATCAAGCTGCTCTTAGTTTCTCGACAACCTGAACTTTGGTAACAGATGGTAAAATCTTGATAAATCTACTGCAGGGTAAGTGGTTTACAACATTACAATTTTAAACATTCCCCTTTGTGTGAACCTTTCTTACACTGATGAAAAGTCAATCGACAGGTCTTTGAATTTACTTAGATTAATTGAGTTCATGTAGCAATGAAATCACATACTTAATGTGAACAGAAGTAACTCTTTGAATGAACTTTAAAAAAAAATCATGTAAAGTACTTCCTAACATATTAAATGGCTTTCTATTTGCATTAAGCCATTTTGGTGGTTCAATGTGATGCACTTGCATAGGTTTGGCTTAATTTAATAGGGGTTGATAGAAAAAATTAGTAGATGAAGTTGACCTAATTCATGACCAAACCTTGCAACCATGAGTGAGGGGGGCACACAGTGGACATGAGACCCTGCTGTACATGGGTGAATCACACAGGTGTCACAAGCTGTTTTCGCTCCATGCGGTGGACTGTCTGTCTAGGTTCCACTGTGTAGACCGACATCCCTTGCTAGCATTTTTCCATTATGTACTTACATACACTGTAACCCTACATTTATTATATGATGGGCAGCTTTAGTGGGCAAATGGAAATGCCTGGTCAAATAAGAGGCTAATGTAAACTATTCACAGGAATTTTCATCAAGAGTTCTACAGAAGAAAATACCATTGTTTATCAATATAGTTGACATCCAGTCTATGCTGTAGACCAGTTGTTCCCAAAGTGGGGGTCTGGACCCTTTGGGGGATCGCAAGACATTGATAGGGGGTCGCGGAATGTGTCCCAAAATCGAAAACTATAAACAATTCCATATTTTATCAATTATTTTAATCAAATCAAAAGCAAAAATAGGGGTGAAAGATAATGCAAAATAATGCAAACAGAAAACAGTTTATCTGTTTTTCACATTTCTTTGTTGAAGTTTGATGCAGTGAACACAGCAAAGTGCACATTAGTCTGCAAATTTTTCTACTGATTAGTTAAATGAAGTATCCTCGGGGGTTATTTGTTAGTTTTTGGATTGGTCCATGAGTGTCATACCACAGCAGGGGGGTCGCCAGTCTCTAACCCTGCTGTAGACAACTGGACTAAGTCATATAGCATAGACAGACAGTCTATGCCAGAGCAAAGGCAACCTGTGTCACCTATGTAATATATCCATGTACAGCAGGCTCTCATGTCCACTGTGTGCCCTCCTCACGCATGGTAAAATTATAGCTGCAAAATTGTTCTAAATTGAGTTTGATCCAAACTTATTAAATAAGTTCAATCACCTTAAATAAATGAGGTTGAACCTATGCAAGTGCATCAAGTTGAACCACTAGAATGGCTTAATGCTAAAAGAAAGCCATTAAATTGTGTGGAAATACTTTCCATATTTTTTTTTAAGTTCATTTAAAGAGTTTCTTTTTCCAGTGTAGATTGGATAAAAGTCTCACAAAGAGTCAGTCTGTTTTGGTCTGATGCAGGTATAGGTGTAATACAGGTCTCAGTCTTCAAACTTCCATGTCCTTTCACTTTGCTAAGAGAACACGAGGAAGGAAGAAAAATCCTGTGCACACTCTAAATAACCTCTTTACCATCTCTCGCAGACACATCTTAAGCTTTATCCTTGTTTTGTATGCATCTTCTGCTTTCTGCATTGTTTGCCTGTAACATTTCTCTGACATTTGCATCGACAAAATATAATGTTTATCTCCTTTTTATGGGAATCCTGCGAGTTCACGTAATGAATGTTGATGTAATCAGTCTGGATATTAAATCAATTCTAAGAACTGCAGCAAGAAGCAGTTTATGCATACAGTGATATTTTCCCTCTTAACTTACAACTGCTTGGGGCTGGGCCAAACAAACAACAATTGCACCCTTAAGGTCATTAAATGGACAGGCTCTGAAGATAATGGCTCAGAAACCTGTCAGACGGCATCACTGTCTCATTCTGCAGAATTATAATTTACTGAGCTTTGACAGTCCTTCATTCATAAAGCTAATTTTTCAGCATAAATACTGTCTGCTGGTGGATAAACAGAGAAGTGGAATCTGAAGGTTCAGTCAGTGGAAAATGTCTGGCACCAGAATGCAGAACAACATTTGGTTAATCATTCTTCACAGTGAGAGAAAAAAACCCTGGAATGTATTACTATCAAAAGTTTAACATTGACAGAACTGATGGGCTAAGGGCTTTTAAATAACACATTTAAATAAATGACTGAAACTGAAGTGAGTCTTGAACACTGAGGCCTGATCTACTGAAGGTTTATGTGTATAAAATCATGAGCAAACTTCATAGTGTTTGCAAAGCTGATGTACAAACCAGGTGTATTGTGAATTGAGTGTCAAATGAGCAAAGTAGCATGTGCACTCCACTTAGCATGTTTACCTTCATGAATATGCAGAATATATGCAGATTATCAGAACACACAAAATACTGGGATGCAAATGCAATCTTTTAGCACCTGCAGGGTGATTTTTTCAAATCTGTAACTGTTTTTGAATCTGTATTTAGCATGTTTGAAAGGCATTTGCTAACTGGCACAGTGTTGTGCACAAACGGCTGTGGTCATTGAGGGGAGATGGAGGTATCGGTGCAATGACAACTGAGAGGTGGAGAGGATCCTCTGTCAACATATTTAGTCTGTCAGAAATAAAAGCAGAAACATATTGCCTATCAAGCAAAGGCATTTTTGAGCTGCTGGAAGACTGAAAGGATGATTTGTAGCTCGTCAAAAAGGAAGCAATGCTATATCTCCTGTGGAAAAACTTGCAATGCTGCGTTTTCTTGAGTCTGGATCATTCCAGCGCACCAGCACAGATAGTGCCGAATCTCTCGGAGTACTTATCCTGGGGTGTAATCCCAAATGTTGATAGATATGTCACATATGGACAAATATATCCAGTTCTGACACACTCTGGAGGCAGTACAGCCTTTTTTCTTTAATGTAAGTAAACCGAAATTAAAAGTAAATCAAATGAACGTCAATCACTGTTGCCAACTCAGCGACTTTCTCACTAAATCTGTCGACTTTCCAGACCCCTTGGCGACTTTTTTATGTCAAAAGCGACTAGCGACTTTTTCTGGTGTCATAGGCGACTTTTCTAGTGTTTGGCGACTGACGTGAAAAGCATGTATCATTCTGCAGTCACCATCCTCATCGAGCAGCGGGTCCTGCCGTGAGCCCCTCCCTCGTCTCAAAGCATTTGCAGGTGGTCGGTCTCGACTCCTGCAGCAATGAATGAATGAGCCAGTATTACTCAGTCACCTTGCCTTCGACTATCTGCATTTTTATCTCAAAGACATCAATGAGTAATAATTACAAGGTTATAACTTTTAACCTGTCAGGTCAGGGTTGTGTTTCTTCAACAACAGCCCAGGATGAGTCAGAGACTTTGCACTAAAAGACATCTAGAGTCCAAACTGTGCAAAATTGTTCTTGATTTTCTGGGCGTCTTAAGCAAATTTCCTCATGTGGATAAGACAATGAAGAGGAGGATTTATTTTAAAGTTCAGCGAGAATGCCAAAGAAAGTTAAAAATCCAAGAAGTTTCCACCTGTCAGAGCCGTATGCATTTCTTGCCAGAGGGAGCCAGGTGGACGCAACTGCAGTCAGAGGAGAGGAGACCACGCGTGCGCTAAGCCGCTGCTGGTTTACAGCGCTGGAAGCAGAGGTGAAAGTAGCACACAGGTACACAGGACCAGGAAGATAGGAGAGCGGCTGCTGCTTTAAAGCGCTCGTTCAAAACCAGTCACAGCCACACGCTGGGTCGGGAAATTAATTCACTAGCAACATGCAGTCCTGAAAACTACCTTGACTTTTAAAAAATCCCTTTTGACGTATTCCAAATTGTTTCTGAAAGAGCCCGGAAGCCTCCTCTGCGCCCAACGTTCAAAATGATAAAAAAATATATATATCTTATCATCTCTAAACAATATGAATAAAAATGGGAAGAAACTCTGTAAAACAGTAATTTTTTGGTCTTATAATGCAGAGCAGCATTACCTCTTTTTCTAAAAAGAAAAGACACTGAAAATGAGTTAGAAATTTAAAAAAATAAACAGATTAAATTTCAAACAAGCTGAGAGAGACAGAGATGAATATAAAAGCCAATTTCTGCTGGCTAACAAAAATAGAAAATTAAAAATGATTTTTTGAGTTTTTTCCCCATATTAAATCAAGACTTTATAATAAAAAGTCATAGTTTCGACTTTTCTCTAAAAATTATGACTTTTTAATCACTCATTTGGAATGACACAGTAGAATGAATCCAATAAAAATCTAATTTGTAGATCTAAACATTTGGGGCATTTATCATACACTTTTGTCTCTTCCAGGACATTATTCCTTTCTCCTTCAGCGTTCCTAACAATAACATTCCAATGCCTGATTATGCAAATTGGGTGATGACGTCATCTAGTGACTTCTAGCGACTTTTGGCACAGCCAATAGCTACTTTCCTTGCTGAGGAGTTGGCAACACTGACTTCAATATTGTGGCATGTCTAGAAAGAGACAAAACTGAACAGCCACCAGAGAACAGAAATTCAAAGATAACAGCTAAATTCATTTATGGACTGTATATAATAGTACTATTGACCACTTCGTACCTGTTAAAAACTATGCACGCAATCATAGTAGATTAACCACAACGTGTCCACTATAAGAACCTGCAATTTTTTAGCTCAGCATTTGGGATCTAAGGAGATCAGGCCATCATGGTACAATTTGAATTTTGTGACTATGAAAATGTGGTCATTGTTTAACTGTTATCATTCTCATCATTACTGAAGCTAATTTTTCTCTTTGCTTAGGTCTCACTTACACATGCGTATATTGATTGATTGATCAATTGATTTGATGACTTTCTTTTTTCCTTTTACATTTATTTCTTGTAACATTGAAGCCTAAACCAACAAGAAGGAGATACCAATGAGCAACATCTGTTCCCATCCGGCTGAATCAAGCATCGTCGAGCATGTCTAAGGCTCAACCCATTCAATCTGCAGACTGCAGTAAGACCTTGTTATACATCTTAGTTTGATCATGAAGCCTCATGTTTCTCCATCCTTGTGTTTAAAAGACTTCACAGCAAACTGAGATCGCTGTGTACTTTGAACAGCATATAACACCTTTATTCAGTATCAAAATAGAAACATACCTGGTTCTGTTTGGATGTGAACTATCCCTCATCGCACTGCAATTCACTGAAGCAGGAGATGAGAGCTGTGTGTGATGGTTTGAGACAGAAAACCCACCCGGTGTCCTCTTTACTTACAGTGCGCTGAGTCCAAAATGCAGCTGTCGGATTGTAAACTTGAACCTGCTGTCAGTCCTACATCTCTCCTGTTCTTTCATTACTCCACTGGCTTCCTGATAAAATTAGAATAATTTTCAAGAAACAATAAGGCAATGCATGATCTTCGCCCTAGTTACATTTCTTAACTCCTAATTCCATATTCTACTCTACTCTCTAAGTGTGTTTATCAATTCAGATTCTTTTTGTTTTTGCTTGTGAAGCACTTTTTGAATGTTCAATATGAATAAAAATTGTCTTGTTAAGTTATAAAAGGCTCAACAGAGGGAGTCATGCATGGAAATCTATTGCAGAGCCTTCAATTGACATCATATACAAATCTAATGTGTTTTGTTAGATGGTTGCAGAGATGCTGCCCCCAGTTGCTACTAGTGATGTTTCATTCGTAAACCATTCGTTCATTTGGGTGAACGAACTGAACCAAATCACTTACCTGAAAAGATTTGTTCATTTATGAACTGCAGTTGTGCTCCCCTCTCCTGTCTCTTGTCCCTGTCTCTCTCTCTCTAACTCCATTAGAGTTGACCAAGCCCCCCCTCCCCCATTTATGTCAATCACAGTAATGACTCAACAAACTGGACAGAGTTGGTCGAAAGTCCTGTGTCGCTCAAGCCCGCCCCTACGTCTCCCTCTTGTGTCACCAAAACTGACGTAGTTGAAAATATTTAGGTGTCGTGAAAATATATGTGCTTTTTATAGCTGCTGTTGGTTTATAAACAGCTTACATATCCGTATTTACTCAGCCGACTGTTTTAAAATCCATTATGATGGTTTCAATACACGTTTGGTTTATGAATGAATCACTGATTGACTGATAAAGATACAGCCCAGTCCCTGAACTGGAGCTCCATGTCAGTGATTCGTAAGTCAATGTTCTTTGTGTTCTCCATTGTTCTGACTCTGATGAGACAGTGTCTTGTTAACAGGAGCTACCGGGGGTGAATCATTCTTGAGTACAGCATGGTTTGAATGGCCAGTGTGACCCCGCCCTTAATGCAACAAGGTCTGTAGGACGTATTTTGCATGGTCACCAATAAAAAAAAAGGATACTTGGGGTAATTTAATCAAATGCAACTGGCTAAAAACAGTGCTCCCACATTGAGAGTGTAACATACAGCTAAAACAAGCACTGGTGACAACACCAGGACTGCATTAAAACCCACTGTTTATCTGAACTATGCTCAAAGACTGTCAAAATAAAAGTAAGCCCAGCAGTATTCATTTGGTTTTCTCTCTTTTATTTTATGCATATTACTATTGTTTGTTGATTATAGGCTGCTGTGTGAGAGTCATTGCCTCTCTAGAGCAGTACATTGAACCCAAAATTGCCCAGTGGTGTTCCTATCCAGCCAGTAAGAGGCGAATAAGCTAGTGTTCCCATCTGTCAGTCCCAAGCCCAGGTAAATGGGGGCAGTAGTGTCAGGCCCTGTGAGGGAGGGTTTACAATGTAAATCTGTGCCAAAGCTAAATGCAGGATCTTGGAAACAATGGGAACAGGTGATCTGCTGTTGCTACCTCCACGCATTGTGAAAAGGCTGAAGAAGAAGAAGAAAAAGACTATTTTTTGGTTATTGATGAAGCTTGCATAAGTTTGTGCAGCACACAGAAGTTATCCACCTGCTGTTATCATTGTTTCTGACCCCACTCAACTAATCACAGCTCTTTCCAACAATGATACAGTGTATCCAATAACATTTTCTCTCTCACTTATCCTTACTATACACTGTAAAACCTGATGAGTAAGTTCAACTCAAATGATTTGAGGAAACCGGTTGCCTTGAATCATTTAAGTTCATTAACTTACACTGTATAAGTTCAGAAAACTAATTCATTTGAGCTCAAGTTACTTAAATGGGTCATTAAAAAGGAAACAGTTGGACCAAGTTAATCGGATTGTTTCAATAGGTAACACTCAAATGAATTAAGTTCTTTTAAATCATGTGAGTAAGTTAAATTAACAAACTTGATTAAGTCAAATGAACTTAATGATTCAACTTCCTTCAAATCAACGTTTTAATCTAACTTGGAGCTTTCAGTTGTTTCAACTTGATAATGTGCATAATCCAAAAATAAAATATTGCTCTTTTTTAACCCAACATTCTACCCTATAACAATCATACTTTCGAATAAAAGTTTGATGACAAACTTTAGAAAACTCCTGTTATATTTTCAGGAACCAGAGCCCCTGCCACATCAAACACAGACACCTGCACGTTCAGGGGTGGACTGTGTCATGAGCTCTAATATCTACTATTCTCCCTCCTCACTCACGGTGACAAAACCATAAACCTTGATTTGGCAAACCAGAAACTTTTGTGTTATCAAGTTGAAACAACTGAAAACTTTAAGTTCGATTAATGCAAAACATTGATTTGAAAACAGTTAAATTATTGAGTATATTTGACTTAATCAAGTGTGTTAATTTAACTTACTAACTTTATTTAAAAGAACTTTATTCATTTAAGTGTGACCAACTGAAACAATTAAGTTAAGTTGGTCCAACTTTTCCCTTTTTTCATGGCACATTTAAGTAACTTGAGCTCAAATGAATTAGTTTTCTGAAGTTATACAGTGTAAGATATTAAACTTAAATGATTCAAGGCAACCGGTTTCCTCAAATCATTTGAGTTGAACTTACTCATCAGGTTTTACNAGTGATTAAATCACAGGTGACTTTTCAAAGTAAATTTATTACATTTTTTAAAGGTAAAATATTCTCAATCCTTTTACATCAATACACTAGTGGACAGTTGTTGCATGGACATGTATTTACAAGGGGCTCACTGCTGTGACTCTTTGTACAACAAGTACAACTGTTACCCAATTGTTTAGCAAAGCTACAGCTTTCAAGTTGTACCCAGAATGCCTTTAAGATTAACCTTACTGTTATTGTCACCGTGACTGAGGAGGGGGGGCAGTGGACACGAGAGCCTGCTGTATGTGGCAATATCACATATGAGCCACGGGCCGTCTACTCTCCATGGTGTAGGCTGGCTGTATACACTCTACAGAGGGGACCAGCCAACTACTCCTCACAGTCATATACTGTAGTCCAACACACAGTACATGACAGCAGCAACAAGTGCCAAGCAAAATCAAAGTAAAACATCCCAGTTCAAATGAAAAGCTGATACAAATCTACAGGTATTTTCATGGATGGATGGAACCATTTCTTATGGATTCCCAAGAGGAACTGATTCTCGATACCCAGCCCTGTTCCTTACCAAACCTTGTCACCATGAGTGAGGAGGGCACACAACAGACATAAGTGCCTGCTGTCCATGGTTACCACACAACAATGACGTACGCTGTCTACACTTCCCAGTAAAGGCTGCCTGACTGCCCATGTCCTACGGCATAGGCAGGTTGACTGTCTTTTCTGCATGGAGGAGGTGAGCTGTCTATGCTCTGCAGCATAGGCCATCTCTGTTTCTGCACTCCATGGTGTAGGCTGGCTGTCTGTCTGCACCCCACGATGCAGGCAGGCTGACTGTCTATCCTGCATGGTGCAGGCGGGCGTGCTGTCCATGCTCTGCATCATAAACTGGTGCTGGGTCCACACCGGCTGTCTGCACCAAGGCATTCATGGCTAAGCTATTATATTGCTGTAATTTACATAGTCATTTACTATGTAGGAATTGCACAGAACTAAACAACGTTACTTCCTGTACCTCAACATCCAGAGACCGTTAGAGTGGTGACAGCTGGTCTGGTCCATAGAGGACAGACAGCTGATCCACACGACTGTATAGACAATCGGTGTACACTGTGGTGCGTGGACAGATCTAAACCACAGTGCACAGACAGTCTGTGTTGTCGAACCCACCCTAGTACATGTCGTCCGAGAGTACAGGTGACACACGGGAAGAGTGAGTACCAGTGTTCCAAACCATTCCTTATTTGAAGTCAAACTAACATTCTACTCTATTTTTCCAATGCTTTTTACGCATTTTCTCTTTAGTTCACCAAGATTTTTAGTTACACATACTTAAGTTATTCAGTAAATCCATTGAATCATTTCATTCAGATATAATTCAAAATGGCAGTACTTCAATTCATTTTTAAAGGTTTGTTTGACTTATTTTCAAAGCACTTAATTCTACTCAACATTCTTCAGTGTAAAAGTGTTTCAGCAATTAAATGAAGTAAAAGGCAGGAAGTATTTGGAGTCCAAGGTGTACTGAAACTGAAGAAACAAGGTGATGGACAAAGTGACATGTGTGTGTGGGGGGGGGGGTATAAATGGATAATATTCCTGTAAAGAGGCCATGCAGAAAGAGTTGTGTTCTTTTTAACAGCACATTGTACCCTGTGGACTTCTTTTTTTTTCAAAAAGGTTAATGGCTATTTACATTTACACAACAAAGTTAAGTTTATGTATAAAATAACTTTTTTTCCATATTTTCAGCAAACTCAGAATTGTGATTTTAGTTGTTTTACGCAAACTCATGGTAGTGACATGCCAATGCTGTTTTGCAGTAAAAGTACTTTGGTAGTAATCCAACCTTTCCTCGTCATAAACTGAAGACCCAACGTTTGTAATAACTCAACTTTGTAGACTTTGAACTTCAAGATGTATCTCGAAATTTGACCCCGATGGGTCTTATATGTGGCCTAGCTAGGCCCCGCCCAACAGTCTAATCCAATAGAAAACCCATATGGGGCCATGATAGAACCCACGGACAATCCAGGCCCCACTTTACAACTTAACCCAAGTATAAACCACATTGGCCCCACATACAAATGCACCGACCCACCATTAGAAGTTGTCCATTTCTCCTCATGATGTAAAAGTGTGAGGGGAGCCAAGTCCACGTGTCATTGTTACCGAAGACCACGTCCGGAGTACAGACAGAGTCTACGTAGTCCCAGAGGTTGGGTCTAGTCGTCCCAGACGAGAAAGTACTCAGATAAAATGAGTTCAGATCTACTTAAACAAAATAAGTTTTTTGAACATCGAAGTTTACTAACTTTTTATGAATTTGCTACTTTCTTTTTACGTACATGAATTTAGATGACTCAATGATGATGTCAATAAGTAAAAACTCAATCTGGTTGAAGTATGAAATGAGTGGCTGCCACTTTTTCAGGGAATTAAGTTATTTTAACTTACTTCGTTTATTAAGATACACTGTTAGGTTTTACAGTGTACCAATGTTATTTCCACACTAGTTAAACTTTGTCTCCTCCACCCCAGTCTCCTCCTGTTAAATCCATCTGTATGTATTTACCCATGCAGGTGAATTTTGCAACATACTTCTTGGAAATCCAAAATCAGGCTGCTTGGCGAAGACAACTGAACAGCAGAGTCCACAACATCAACTTTGACTGCACTTCTATTTGGAGAAAAAATGGTTTAAATCCATAGCAAGAGTGTTCCAGGATAATAACTTATTTTCAAAATTTTCAAATTTCAGACTGGACCAAAGGGGTAAACAGAAAATGTGAGACACACACACACACACACACACACACAGTTCCAAAATTCAAAGCCTCTTAAATTGAGGCAATGAGCAGCACACTGGAGATCCATGGAAATGCAGGCACAGGTAAAAAGTCAAAAAGCCCTGGCAGATTGGCATGCACGAGGACACTTTGATCATGGATGATGAATCAACTGTCACAGATGAGAGGCAACAAAGACACTCATTGGACGTCAGGTAAACAGGATGTGGGTAAGAGACATCAGTGCAATCAATGACGCATGGACACAGGAAATTAAAGGTACGTGATCTGCAACAAGAGACTATGTGAGTATCAAAATAAAAAATGAAACAGGGAAAACTGAACCCAACTCAGGAATGCGACTGAACATTTTGTATTGTCTTATATATATATATATATATATATATATATATATATATATATATATATATATATATATATATATATATATATATAAAAAAATANCCCAAATGACATTTGTGACCAAGTGGAAAAGTTTGTAGATTTCTCTGAAATACTGATAAAAAAGGTTTTTTCACTTCATTGGTGACTGGAACAATTTCCATGTCAGGTGGTACAACCAATGTAATAATGTGAAATGTTATTTTAACATCAAATTATTTATCTTATTCACAAATAAAACAAATGAAACACACAAAATGAAAATGTATGAGTCACTACAGGCACTTGAGAGATACTTGCCAATAATTTCACACAGAAAAAATAACAGGAACATATAAATATATTTTCATATATTTGGTTGCGCCACCTGACATTTTTGGGTGCTCAAATTAAAAATACTAAAAAATAATGAACCTAAAATCTTTGAAATGTTGGTCAACTACTGAAATCTGTCAGAAAACATAATTCTTCACTCAGAAATATGTTTTTTTTTTAGCCACTTTCAAAGAACTTTTAAAAACTAAGTTTTTAGACCCTCTTTTTGTCATTGACCCATATACATTATACTTAATAAATGCAGCTCCTCGGTCAGCTTCTATTGGTTTTGATGTGTTCTAAAAATAAATTCAAGTATACTAAATCTCAGGGACTTAACAGTGTTAAGACTCAGATGTCAGCTCATTAGGGCCTAATTTTTCAAGAAATTCACCCTCTGCTCTTTTCATCTACGAAGGTGGGAAACATTTGCAAAACGACAAAGTTGACAAAGTCCGCTGGATGTGCAGGTTCAAAGAAAGATGTTCTCTGTTAGACAAAGGGGGAAGTTACCTGAAGCTGATGTGAAGAACCACTTTGTGAACATGAACCATGCACCACACGCATTTTGAACCCTCGTATTAATAGTCATACATTTATTAAATCCACATCCAAATAACATTCAGAGACGGGAGCGCATTACATAAACACGGGCACTTAGTGAGATCAAAAACTCTTCGCTCAGGCAGAGGCTCCATGCGAAACGAGGCAGACTACAGAGACCGTGACCTTTGTGATGCCGTCAGGAAAAACAGGCTTCATAATCCCAATTAACTCGACTGGACTGATTCACCCTGCTGCTGAATCAGTTGCCGTATGAATAACATATGAGCAATGATCCTCTGCCCAACAAATTGTCATTGCCTCTGTTGTTTATTCATGCAATTAAGAAATAATTATTCACAACACTCGCACAAAGACCGTGAGCATCAGAAACAACCTCTTTATTTCATAAAAGTGGGGGCAGATCTCCACAAAGCATCTATAAATAAACAAGCTCTCTTTAATTTACCTGTGATTTCACACTGGAGGATGGTATTAATGAATATGTATCGCATGCTTCATGTCAGAGTTGCAACAAGGGCTGACAATTTTGATTAGTTGCCTGAGGCAGCTGTCATTGATTCAAAAGCAGAATATTCATTATTGTAGTGTATTAAAAGAGCCAAATGTTCAAAGCATCTTTCAGTCTGCTTTTCATTGCTCTGCTGGTAGTGATGGTTTATACAGTGGAGCAGCTAAAATGTTAAGAAAATACAGTCGAGGTCAAATGGGTTAGCCACTCTAAGTCTTTTTTTTTTTTTCAAAAAAAAGTCCCAATGATTAATAGTTTTTAACACTGATTTTCCAAACATTGCAGTTTTATTTTGCATTTTTTTACTTTGCACACTGAGACAAAGTTATTTCACAAAAACAAAAACTAACAGAGTCAGAATCCTTATCCCCCATGATGCTAACAGTCAGGTGTGTGTCCTATTTGCTGGATAACATGATGTAGCAGTTGTTTGCTGTACTCTGTAACAAGTCTCTGACTCATCCCTCGAGGAATCTCATCCCAGGTTAAGGTAATGGAAGCTGTATAAAAATGCTCACTGACTTTCAAAATAAAACACACTATTTCAAAATCAGATCATATTTGTCTTGACTATAAGAACACATTGATACAATGAGCAGAGCCAGGCCAGGGAGTCCTCTAGGTTAGATTACTGTAACTCTCTTTTATCAGGCTGCTCTAAAAAGTCTATTAGGACCCTTCAGTTAGTTCAGAACGCTGCAGCTCGGGTATTGACAGGAACCAGGAGGAGAGAACACATCTCTCCAGTGTTAGCTTCTCTGCACTGGTTACCTGTAAAATCTAGAATAGAATTTAAAATTATCCTCCTGTCCTAAAAAGCTCTAAATTACATTGGGCCGTCCTATTTTAAACAGCTTATAGTTCCATATTACCCGTCTAGATCACTGCGCTCTCAGCATGCAGGCCTGCTGACTGTGCCTGTGGTCTCTAAAAGTAGTATGGGAGGTCGAGCCTTTAGTTATCAGGCTCCTCTTCTCTGGAACAACTTACCAGTTGAGGTTCGGGGGGGTTGGACACCCTCTCTATTTTTAGTAGCAGACTTAAAACTTTCCTTTTTGATAAAGCTTAGAGTTAGAGCTGGATCAGGCCGGAATCCAGCTCTTAGTTGTGCTGCTATAGGTCTAGACCAGTGATTCCGAACATGTGGGCCGTGGCCCCCTGGTGGGCCGCGAAGATGTTGCAAGTGGGCCGCCAAATAATTTCCAAAAAAGTGAGACTTTTGTGTGTGTTGGGGGGCTGTGATTACATAAAAACAAAAACATACAGAATACTGCTTTAAATGCTGAAACTCAGTCATGATTCAAAGGATTTTCATTCTAAAGATACCAAGCCTTTTTTGTTTTTTGCTTCGGTCACATTTTTTTTCTCACTGTGGTCTCATTTTTCTCCAAAAAGTGAAGTCCTGCTTCCTTATGGGTTCAGGCAAAATTCAGAGCATTTCAGAAGTTTAAATACATGGTGTATAATCATAATAATAAAAATAATAATTTTAAAAAAGTAAGTGGGTTATTTTGCTCCCCCCAATGGGTTTGGTATCCCAAGGGTTAAACATTTTTTTATTAGTTATATATATATGTAAAAGTGCCCAGAGGAGGCATCATATGACTTCCATATTTAAGGGGCGAGAGGTGGGCCGCGAAAAAGACTTAAAAGTGCGCCCTGAGTTGGAAAAGGTTGGGAACCACTGGTCTAGACTGTTGGGGGAAAACTGACACATTAGGCTCCTGTTTCCCTGTCTCCTCTATCAGTCAGTCTAACTTTTATCTCAATGCACTATTATATATTGTTTGTAGGTTCATCTGGATTGTTGCTATGGATCTACCAGCTGACATAGTACGACCAAAGACTATAATCAGTGGATGTAACAACGTTTGTCTCAAACTGAGGCTTCCAGAAGATGCCCCGCCCCCTGGTGTCTGGCTGCAGTAAAGGTCATAAGCCCTGCTTCCCCATGCATTCAGGATATGAGCCAGGAAAGCTTTAAAAAATGACAATACCTGGTAGAAATGTTTCTTTCATTCTTACGCTAAGTTGGTATGACGGTGTAATTTGGCTGCATTGTGTCCGAGTGCTTTGTTTACTGAGAAGTTGGTTTTACATTAGTTATTGGACGTTAAAAACCGTGTTATAAGTTTTGTTTAACGCTAGTTGACAGCTGCCGTTCGTGAGTAGATTTTATCGGAGATATAAGAAACTTCTGGAAAGAGAGCCAAAAGGAGACTAAACCTTCTGAAGAAGAGGAAATAGATATTTTTATTTCTCTTTTTTACTCTGCTCCACCAGAAATTCTCTACTGTGCAGACTCTGGCTGCACAATAGCAGCTTGAGAAACTGGGTTTTTTGGCATCAAAATTGTAGAACGGTGACAGGCGGGGCCATGCTGTCCATTCTATATACAGTCAATGGGGACGACCAGCTTCTCTATCTGTTTGTCCATGTGTCTTTCATTCTCTGTCTCTCTCAGTCTCTCTTTGTTCCTCTATATCTCTCTCATTCTCTCTCTCTCTCCCACCCCAACACAGTCGAGAAGGATGTCTGTCTAACATGAGTCTGGTTCTGTCCGGGGTTTCTGCCTTTTAAAGGGGAGTTTTTCCTTGCCACTGTAACTTGCTAAAAGCTGCTGCAAAGTGTTACACTCATGGTGAGTTAAGATGAGATAAGATTCCTTATCCTGTCTTAAAGTTGAGTCTCTGGTAAGGAAATCAAAAAACAATAAAATAAAATAAAAAATTAACCTTAACAGGTACTGACCTGTTAATGTCTTGTAAAGTATCTTGAGATAATGTTTTTATGATTTGACGCTATATAAAAAAAAGATTGATTGACTGATTGATTGAGTCAACAGGTTTGAGGTTTTCCAGCCCAACGTTGGGTGTGATTCAAGGGAACTCATCACTCTCCTGAGTCCAGCTGTGCGACACTCATGCAACCTGCTGGAGTGAACACGCAGCAGGTGTGAGTAGACGGCTGAAAGAGCACGCTGTCAAAATGCACTGGAGCAGAGACGAAATGGACACAGATCTGGTGTATTCCAGGTGTAAGACCTTGATTCAATCGATTCAGCGCAGAAATAGAAACGGCGCTTTAGGAGGTCTTTGTGGGAGTTTTGCATGTGGGCGCTTGTTTCAGTCGCTCTTTGAATGAAGAGTTACTCTCCATCAGACACTTTTGGACTTTCCTTTCTACCCCCGCAGTTCCACAGGTCTCCATTTCTAGTCGACCCAGCAGTTCTGTGATCTTCTCCTTCCATTTGCTTTGTTCCCATTTGCGTTGTTTTCTTCACACTCTAAGTTTCACTACTTTAACCTGAAGCTGCTCGCCTACCTGTTTGTTCCCTGAGACAACTCTACCTGACTGCCTACCTGTCAGAAACTGGCTTTTCAACAATAATTCTGTTGTTTGCTTCTCTGTCCTTTCTCTGATGCCTGTGCTCCTGGTCTTAACACTCAAATCTAACAGATACAGAAAACCTTTGTCTCTGAATGCTTGTATTTTTTTTAGCCTTTCACCTTACACTGAAATGTGGTTCATTGTAATGATACAAAGTTACTGATTCATGCAGCTTTGCCAAAATACAACGGTCAAGAGGGAGTATGGTTGAAAAAAGAACAGAGTTTTCAGACATCTTTGGAAAGTTTATGTGGTTCATAATGCTTAGTGTTGAAACTGAATTAGAAATATACTTGTTCCACAATTTAAAATATTTGAGTTACAAAGTCAATAGGTGACAATTTAGCACTCACACCCTTTATTTTTATTTCACTTCACACAAACACAATCCTAAAATCAGTAGAAAATCCGACAAATTTACATTTTGCTCTGTTGGATCTTATAAAGGATTTTAAGTAGAGTTTCAAAATGCAAAAAGAAGAAATGGGGGTGAGGCGTAGAATTTTTTTTTTTTTTTTTTAATTTAAAAAAAGAAAGGTAAGCCATTTATCACAAACAACAATTGGAGGTAAATAGTCTGTTCATTAGCTGATCAAAAGTTTAAGAGCACAGCATTTAAAATGCAAAATCAACACAGAAAATGTGGGTTCAATGTCATTTTCTGTCAGGTATTCACACTGTCATGACCTCCTGATGCTAAAAAGGCTAAAAAGCTTTCTCTATTTGAATTTCTTCTTATCCTGAGGGTTATGGAGCAAAAAAAGAGCCTGAATATCTGATTGGCTGTCTGTCAAGATGGGATGATCCTCGACCCAAATTAAGGCTGTTACTGAAACCGACTGCAGAACCATCGGACAGTGTCTGAGAGAAGAGAGAGAAGAGCTCTAAGAACAAAAACCTCTTCAAAGGCCTCGTCTTCTTCCACCAAATTGCCCGCTTGGACTTTGACAGGGAGCAGCAAACATGGGACACTGGAAGGTGAAAGAGAAGTTTATTCTCTGAGGAGAAAAACTTGAACCTTGATGGTCCTGATGCCATCATGATCTGCTTTTTCTTTTAATGGAACAACAGAGCTGACAGGGCATCAAACAGCGGCTGGCTATGTGGAGATGTTACAGGGGGCGTCCTTCAGGACTGTGTGTGTGAGGGTCTGTGTGCTAATGACTGGGTTTTTCAACAGGACAACACTGCAGTTTACAATATTGTGCTGGGGCCTTCAAGGGAACCCAGACTTTAAGGACAAACAGGCATGAATATGCTTAAATGTTTGTCTCAAACTAGAATTTGTTGTTAAAAGACATAACGAATTGTATTTTCTTTAAAAAAAAAATACAGTTTAAAACACAGTTTCTATCCTTCAGGCACAGCCATTGTTTTACTGCCGCAATGCATTCTGGGTTGATGACGTAGATTGGTTGCTTGGTGCCGAGCATCTGGATTTGGCCGTTTACTCACTACTAGTCGCCGTAAGTCACTAGGTTTCAGGAGCGAAAAAAACATAATAAAGCCACATGTGGCTGCTTTTGGGTGCACTTTTCAGTCCAAAGGAAACAAGGAGACTGATGTTAGTCTGCACAGCTTCCCAAAAGACAAGAAAAGAAGGAAGTTGTGGGAAATCGCTTGTGGGCGTAAACAACTTCCCATGGAGCCGCGGCTATGTTCTGGCCACTTCTCCCCAGAAGCATTTGCTGCATTTAGCCGGCCCATGCTGATGAAAGAGCTGACAGGTGTGGGTCATTATAAACGGAGACTAAAGCCAAATGCTGTGCCGACTATTTTCCAACACAAACCCACAAAACTTCCTCTGGAAACCACTGAAGTCCGCTCCAGGACTTATATGATCCTGTATGAGATCCAGCCCGGTGCAACCATATGACATCACTACCCAGACGTTATTGCGGCGTAAACAACAATGGCGGCCTACAGGTGAAATTATTTTTTCAAATTTTATACAAACTAAGATATTTTGAGAGATTTTATTATCGTTCTTATGTAGCTGGTAAAAACACTGATCATCCTCAGGCTGAGGGCCCCTTCCTGTAAGACTGAGCGCCACCACAGGTCATTTCTAAAAACAGCAATAAGACTGTATAATCATAACAGCCGGACTCTCACCTCACGTCACTTGATCTTATAGGAAAAAAAAAATCTGCACATCACTTAACTGGTCACTTTTCATTGTTCTTTTCTTTTTCGATTGTGTATCATCAGTCTTTGTAAATAGTGTTATTTTAAACTTTGTAAATAGTGCTTTTTGAAATATTTTTTCTAATTATCTTGAGTCCTAACTATTATTATTATTATTATTATTATTATTATTGCATTTTCTTTACTTTTTTAAAAATCTTATTTGTATTCTATTTTCATTCTACTTTATTCTATTTTATTGTTGTATCTTTTGCACTTGGAATGTTTGTGAGCTGCTGTGGAGTAGAAATTTCTTCCATGGGGGATCAATAAAGATTATTCTATTCTATTCTATTCTATTCTATTCTATTCTATTCTATTCTAATAGCCTCCTGACAAAGGACTTCTTCTTCTTCCAGAGGAATAATCTCACTTTTTTGGAGCATCCTGCATGTTCCCCTGATCAAATCACATTGAGAACATTATGGGATGGATGGAGAGGGGAGATAACTTAAATAGATGTCAGTTCCAGACAGTGGATGCAAAACATGAAGTATTTTCAACACTTGGAGCAACGTTCTCACTAACCTGGAAACACTCACATCAAGAACATGAACAGACTATTTCAATTCCATTGTTGTTTTAATTAACTCCTTTTTTTTCGTTCTGACTCCCATTTCTCTTTTTTTGCATTTTGAAACTCTACTTAGACCCTTTTTAAGGTGCAAAATGTGAAACTTGTGTAATTTTTCAACTGGTTTCAAAACTTTGATAACGAGTACATGACATGAGCAGAACAAGCTTTAAATCCACTTCTTCGCAAATGTGCTGTAAATGTTTATATTTGGCTCAAAGCTTGTACTACAGAGAGAACAGAGGAGTTCTGAGATGTCACAAAACAACATGTCTTCTCTCAAACCCTCAGAAAGAGAGAGAGAAAGCCTGTGCTGTGAACAGAGGTCACCGAGGCCAGTTAGAGGGTTCAGCATGGCTGCAGAGAGAGATGAGGCAGATGTATCAGATACAGGGACTAACATCAGTATGATCGCTTCATCTTGATAATAATTTAGATATCAGGATTAACGCTTCCCATTAAAATAACCCATTAAAAGATAAGTTAAAGGGATGCTGAGGCATTTGCTGAGTTTGATTACTTTTAAGAGGGCTAAATGGATTCAAACTTATTAAAGTCTGTAATCAAAAAGTACTTCATAAAGCAGATTATAAATCTAAAAGTGAAAAACTCTTCACTCTGTTGCTTTAACCGGCAGATAACAGAAAATCTTTTCATACTTGACTGACATATGAAATATGATAATTTGGCTCACATAAGAACAGGGATGATACACTAAGTGAAGCTGTCAGAACCGCGGAGTAGGGTCGTTGTTATCAGTCTCAGGACAACGGTGTAGGACTGTCAAGATTCTGAGAAACAACTTAACACTAGGGGGCTACATAACGCTGTCGTAGACACGAAAGTAAAAGTTAAAATCGCCGAGGTTTGCGGGTATACCTCGGACAGACTTCGATAACACAGTGAAACATACGTCTAGAAAGTCGAGAAATCGCTGCTGCTTGGGTTTCATCCTTGCACCTTGTTGCTTGGATGCCGGTGCATTCGTGATTTATTTAGGAATGTGATTTTGGAATGATTAAAAGATTGGCAGTGCCCCGAGTTTGTGTTGTCGACAAGCTCCAAGACAGTGCAGCAAGGGCTGATTTTTAATGCGAAATAGACTGTAATCCCATTCAGCTGGGCCTTCGGAGATAAACACTGCAAGTCGTGCCTTGAGGTTTATTTATTCCTCCAGAAACTTTGAGTTTAGAGCTAGCAACAACAATCAAGTAAAAGTAGAGCCTGGCTTCTTTGGGAGTGTGCACCTCTGCAGAGTGAAAAACCTTGAAATGAGGTTACACCCACCTGTGTGCACTCTGCATAGCAATACAGCACAGAGACCCAGTTCAGTGTTTAACACCGCATTTGTCAAAAAACATTTTAACATCGGGTCTTTTTTATGCAATATTTCTTTAGCTGCAATATTTTCCGAGCTGGAAAGTTTTGTTACCTTTGATGGATGTTTACAGCAACACTTTTACAGCTTAGTCTGATTTCTCTTATAAATAATTTGGTCTGTTTTTCTTATTCATTTGACTTTTTAAGCATACAGCCAGCAGTGTGAACTTTGCACACAAGCAAGAGTAAAAAACAAACCGATGTTCATCTCTCCAAACCTTCATTTGCCCAGTAAAATGTTTTGTACACCCAATATAAAGTCAGCAAAATGCAGAGATCAGGAGACACAAGTGCCATGTTGCAAAAAAAATAAACACCTTTTTCTTAATGAAGCACATATCTATGTGAAAGTTCCCTGGAATTTCAGCTGTAAGTGTTTTACTTTTGCTCTTTGTAGACGGTCCCTACATCAACTCTCAGCCTTCTTAGCAAAGAGTTTACTATGAAGTGTCAGATTTGGAAAGTTTGATCTGATCAGAATCAGGTTTAGATTCACATTTAACCTGACTGTGGTTAGCAGGAAATGTCAGCTTTATCAAATCTATGTTTTTCTGAGCTGTTACTGACCTTAAGGATCCACCTGTGAAAGGATTTGTGATAATTTCAGAGTGACATGTTCTCTTCCTCCTCCTCCGTTAATTCACCTGATCATTGGACCATATAGATGTCAGCCAATCAGCTGCAGGCACACTGTTCATAAACGGCTCAGATCTTTTCTGTTTTCTATTTTATTTTTTTCTTAAACTGATAAAAAATTTGAAATGTATTAAAGTACAATACCTTACAAATGTGTTTGAGTAAAAGTAAAAGTCCTGTCTTTGAAAAAACAAGGGTGCACTGATCCACGTTTTTAAGTCCTGATACTGTGGTTTTAGTTTGGATTAATGCGAATACTGATCCTATCTGGTTCTGGTATTTAAAATTTTTCCATACCCAAACAAGAATGAGACTAAGAACTATGTTTTGGGGACTTCATGCATTTTTAACTTTGTAAAACTAAACTAACTAAAATGAAACTTGAACATGTTTCAAGTTTCTCTCACAGTTGTTAACAAAAAAAGTGAAATCCCGCCAAACTGCTGAGTCACAGTAATTATCTTCCCCCCTACCTGATATCACATTTTGAGTCTGCATTGGTCAGATACCTGATACCAGGATTGAATCCATATTCAAAAATACTAAAAAATGCAAAAATCATATACAAAAATCATTTTATATGTGGGTCAATGACAAAAAGAGGGTCTAAAAACTTATTTCTAGAAAGTTCTTTGAAAGTGGATAAAAAACATATTTCTGAGTGAAGAATTATGTTTTCTCACAGATTTCAGTAGTTGACCAACATTTCAAAGTTTTTAGGTTCATTATTTTTTAGTATTTTTAATTTGAGCACCCAAAAATGTCAGGTGGCGCAACCAAATATATGAAAATATATTTATATGTTCCTGTTATTTTTTGCTGTGTGAAATTATTGGCAAGTATCTCTCAAGTGTCTGTAGTGACTCATACATTTTCATTTTGTGTGTTTCATTTCTTTTATTTGTGAATAAGATAAATACTTTTATGTTAAAATAACATTTCACATTATTACATTGGTTGTACCACCTGACATGGAAATTGTTCCAGTCACCAATGAACTGTTTTTTGGAAAAAATAGTCATAAAGTCTCTTTAGATGTTTGAAAAGGTGAACCAGTGTTTACAGTAAACCCGAGGAGACCGACTACGTCAAAGGACAAAGGACAAAATAAGAGAAGTGTTTAAAATAAAAGTCTAATGTTACGGTTGCACCACCCTGACATTTGACAAGGTGAAAATTACGGAACAAAAGTTTTTTAAAATTTCTCAACAGCTTTAAATATATTTTCATTTTCAAAGAATGTTTTTTATTTAAAAAGGTTCAAGCATAAAATAATGCCACTGTGTTTTTAATTTCCATTTACAAGAATTGACATTCAATTTTTAGAGTTTAATTACTGTGGATACTTGTCAGGACGGTTGCACCACCTGACATTTTGGGGGTTTGAGGAACCAAAACACAAAAAAACATGTTATATTTTAATAGTTTAAAGATGTGTTCAAATAACACAGGTTTCATAGAATATAGAAATACATGTGATGAAATACTCAATTCATGATGGAAGGAAATATTGCACTCAGACACAAAAAAGGGACGTCACGTCATTGACCCATTTATTAAGCACACATTAACCCTTTATTCTTCTGCTACTGCACCATGAATTCAGACTTTTCCATATATTAACTCCTAATTATTACTTATTGACTACAAATTAATGAATATGTGTTCCCTAATCTAAAGTGTTACCAAATCATCATCTATGGGCCTCTATACATGTGAGTCAGTGTCTTTGTGTGCCCCACTCTCTGCTGTTATATTGATATTCTGGTTGATTCTGGCCGTTTCTGGGTGGGGAGTGGGTGTAGTTATGGGCGGTAAGCAGCCAATCAAAGTGTGCCTGCTGCACAAGTGACTTTGTGTGTTCATGATAATGAGTGGGAGAAGCTATCCTGAGTGGCTACAATAGCGGCTACAACATTGTAAAAGATCTATCTTTTCTCATGTTTCTCATTTACCTGCAGGAAGTCAGGTGTGAGACTCTTGAGTTTCTCTCACAAGATGCTGCAGGTGCTCACAGGGCTGTTTTTTACAGCCTGTGGTGTGTTCATGAAGCTACGACTGTTAGCCATTCTATTGGTTACGATCGGAGACAGTGAGCATGCGCAGCCACTGGCACTGAGCCACAGAGGAGGTGCCCAGTTTGGACTTTTTATGTAAATAGATAAATAAAACTTGAGGTGATCTTCTGCTTCCTCCGCCTTTGAGGGGCATTCACTGCTAAGCACATGAAGGCCAAGGTAGGTTTTCAAACAGCCTACTACACTAGTAGTGCCTACTGATCTGGCACAAATTCAGTTTGTAACATGCAGCAGATCCCTCAAGTTTTCGTACACTGCTTGCTTAAAATGTCTTGCTATCCTAATGACGTGGGAAAGCGTCTCAGTGTGCAGCAGACCAGCCTACCTAGCATACTGTTGTGCATACACGGTGCTAACACTGTTTGTCTATAAGGGGGCACAGATTTTGGTGACTGCCATCTATTGGAATGACTTGGCATTACACCTAAAATACAGCAACATTAATGTTAGACAGTCTGTGATATAGAAGTGAGGTGATATGAAAGAAACACTTATAAATTGCTTCACTTCTTATCATGCAAGAGGTGTTTGCTTCTACAGAATTCTCTAAATCTTTTTTTTTTAAACCTAACCTTTATGGATTAAACAGATGCAGTTTTTATATCATCTGCAAAACTTAAAAAAAAGCCAGTTAATTTCAGATTTATTTCCTATTAATGAAAGCGAAACCAAATGTGATGATTCTACTGTAATATAATCCAACGCCTTTCCAAATTTCATAAAAACAGGACCCTGAAATATCTCCTTTGATTTTTCTGTTTCTCTAAGTGACTTAAAAAAATTCCTCAAACTACTGAAAATAAAAAAAAAGACCAAAAGGAAACAAAAAAATGACTAAAAAAAAAAAAAATCTTCCCTTTTTATTTTATGTATTTATTGATGTATTGCTGCTGCATCTTGCTCCTGCAGGTTTGGTGATGTTTTGCCTTGAATGGAGATACTGAGCAATGGTAGCTCATCGCTACGTTTGAGCTAACCACCTCATCTACTACTGTGATGAGTCAAGCAGCAGTTTGTTCTGCTCGCTGAGTTAATTGCATCCTCACTGCAAACGAGTCACTTGCTATTTTTGTTCCAGATCACAGTGAGATCGCTGTGTTCACCTGGATGCAGACAATTTGTGTGGTTAACAGGTGTGACCTTCTGTCTAAAGCAGGGGTGGCCAAACTTTTTTTCCCTGAAGGGCCGTTTTAAGTGGTTTCTGGGGGGAAAAAAAAAAGGGGTTTCGTCAAACATGCTTGTGCTGTAATTGCAGACCTTTGACATAAAATAAAACCTNAATACTGATAAAAAAGGTTTTTTCACTTCATTGGTGACTGGAACAATTTCCATGTCAGGTGGTACAACCAATGTAATAATGTGAAATGTTATTTTAACATCAAATTATTTATCTTATTCACAAATAAAAGAAATGAAACACACAAAATGAAAATGTATGAGTCACTACAGACACTTGAGAGATACTTGCCAATAATTTCACACAGAAAAAATAACAGGAACATATAAATATATTTTCATATATTTGGTTGCGCCACCTGACATTTTTGGGTGCTCAAATTAAAAATGCTAAAAAATAATGAACCTAAAATTTTTGATATCTTGGTCAACTACTGAAATCTGTTAGAAAAAATAATTCTTCACTCAGAAATATGTGTTTTATCCATTTTCAAAGAACTTTTTAAAAATAAGTTTTAAGACCCTCTTTTTGTCATTGACCCAATTATAAAAACATTTTAAACCTCAAATATCTCTGATCCTGCATTCTGAACCATTTTATGCTTCAACTTTTGTCTTCTTTTGACCATTTCATATCTTTAATTCAGCTTTTTGGACCTCTCATGTGCTTTATTTATTTATTTTTTTTCATTCTAAACAACTCATGAAACACATTTTGCATCATGCCAAATGCAATTAAACGTCAGCTGTAAAAGTTGTTGAGTTTTTGCAGATTGTACAGAGCTTTAGCTTTATAAAGTTGCCAATGCACAGTCCAAATCTTTGTGAAACGTTTCCAGATATATTAAGATTTATTTATAGCACTTGACATAAACTGTAAATGTAAACAGTTAGAACATGATTAATTTAAGAGACAAAACTAACACATGGTAAGATGAGAGGTAGGGGCCACTTAAAAACAGACGGCGGGCCACAACTGGGCCCCGGGCCGTAGTTTGGACACCCCCTGTCTAAAAACAACCTGGGAGACAAGTATCAAGTCAAGCATATTTCTGTGTCTGTATGGAAACTGACCAATACAAGTGGACTGTGACTGCACTGTCACTTTTTTTAAGCAGCCAAAGGAAATAATGACACCAAATGAAGGGTGGCTACAAACAGCTTCAGATGTGATATCTTTAAAAAAAAAAAAAAAAAAAAGAAGAAAGAAAATGAGAGGCAAGACATCTGTGGGAGTCAGTTAATGGAAAATGACAGCTGGTGTTTCCATTCCTTGATTGTATAAGTTATAAACTCTGAATGTTTGGGCAAACGCTGTGTGTTCACCTTGTGATTTTCCAATTTCATTTTTTTAAAGAGCTGTTTATTTGCTATTTCTGAAGAAAATGATTTGCATAAATAACAAACACTGTGCGAAGAGTGCAGATGCTGTGTGCTGCAGAATTACATGAAAGAATAATGATGAAAGACATCAAGTCCTAATGAGGCATCTGGAATCGCATATAAAAAGGCAACCTGGTGTATTCCTTCACTCCCTGGGAAATCGCTGCTCGTCCTTGATGACTCGCACCTCGCTGAAAGGATGAAGGCAGTGATTGGGTTTCCTAATGTGATTGCTTATTTCCTCATTTTGCTTAAATTCTTAGATTTCTCTTGCTTCAAAAGGAGAACTCTCAGCAGGAAAGTGTTGACCAGATCAAGGTGCTTCAACTCGCATTTCATCATGAAACACACTAACAGAGAGATCCGTTCCAAGCTAAAACTGGGAGACAAACAGTGTGCTTGGCTCTTTTACAGCTGGCTGTCTAGAAAGAGGCAACAACAATCATCCAAAAGCACGTGGATGCCAGGGTTGTAGTCTGTGTTGGTGATTTATGGCAACTCAAACTGACAGTTAAACCAACACGGTCAGAGAACCTCAAACACCTATTTCTGCGATCTGGCAAAGACTAAATATCAGTTTAAAGGTCAATTAAGCTTGATTTTCACTCCGACTCAGAACAGAACGTGTCTCACAGGAGCTAAGTAGGCAGTTGGATTAATTATGGAAAAGGTCCCACACATGAAACTGCTCCTCAGATGAAAGTGCTGCTGGATACATCTGCCAAATCAGTCTGTAAAACTCCAGTAGAGAACTATTTTCTCCCCCTCCACATAAAAGGGAGAAGATTTCTTACTGCAGGTACAACGGTTGAGGTGTTCCCGAAAGAATCATTCCCACCATTTTTCTGCCCCTCTGACCTTTTGCTCAAGTTCTTTATATTATGATATATTGTCATTTGTGCAGTATCATAATGAAGTAGGGGATAATGGTAACACGGCTCACTCATGCACCACAGAGATTTAACTTTCCTGTCTTCAGATGTGCCGCAGATTTAGACCCCACTTCTATTTTTAGCCTTTCCAAGTCACATTTTTAAAACTGTAAACTCTGCCATGACCTGTTTCTTTTTTTTTTTTTTGCATGTTTTTACGTAAAACTACAGGCTTGGGATCTCTTTTATAAAAGAGAATGTTGAATCCCTGATGTGATGGTAAAGGCACATTTCAGACAGAGTTCGACCGATTAATCGGCCGATTATAGCGTGTCACTGATTAATCGTCATCAGTCATTATGTAGCCGATTTATATACATTTTTTTTTTTCTGTGTGGATATTGTGTCGTTCCTGCTCCTGTGTCTGTGTCAGGCTGCATGCTGCTCTTTGTCAATGATAAATGAGACTGTTAATTCACATATTCATAAGACTACATGGCATTCGAACATTATAAAGGTTTCTGCACATGCGTCGGCGTTGGGTCAGGCTGTCACAACGCTCTCTACCTGACACGACAAGAACTTACTTTTAGTCCATTTTAACCACAATTTTAAAACTTTCTTTTATAAACTCTGTTTGCTGAACATCTCCTCTTCACCTCACCTCGTCTTTGATTACATCAAGCTTTACATTAAGTAAAGCTTCTGTTGTACATATTGAAATTTTAGTGCCCTCTTCAAGCTTTTCCATCATTAATAACCGTCTCTGCTTATTTTGTATTTTGTCTGACTTTTCATCAATAATTTTTTCCTTTCTCTGACAGTTGTTTCTTCAACTGTTTCCCCTCTCTGCGTAGAGGACTCACTTCCGTTTGATCATCCAACTTTTTTTTCAATGTGTCTAATTCTTTTTGAAGCTCTCTACTTCTGCGCGATGACTGGCCCCGTACCACATCCACTCTTTCTTGGAATGAATCTTGAAGCTGGCATTTTTCTTTCGACAATTCTGTCACACTCTTCTTCAGACACATTTCTTGTCGGCGCCATGCTTCTGCGTCATTCTGATACTGTGTCTCTCTGTCTTTTAGCCGTTTCTGTAGCTCCTGGTTCTGTTCATTTAGAAAACGTAGTTTTGTTTCCTCCTCTTCTAATTTGTCCTTTTGGTCTTGTTCAAATCTGTCCTCAAGCTCGTTCTCCTGTGCTTTTTCTTGGAGTTCTCCCTGAGTATAGATTATCTGCTGACCAGACTTTCCAGAAGTTTGTTGTTGTAACAACTTGGTAGGTTTTTCATGTGACTCCCTGAGCACTTCTCTCAAAGACATAAGCTCCTTTTTCAATTCACTGTTCTCGCTCGTCTTTGTGTCTAGACCCTTTGTCAAAAGCTCAAGGTTTCCCTCCAGATAACTGATCTTGGCATCTTTTTCATACAACACCTTGAAAAAGTTATCTGTATTTTCGTGCCAGGATTGGACTTGTTCTAGCTCGTAGCGTCCGAGTTCTTTAGTCTGATTCTGCATTTTAGATACAAGTGCACAGATAATACTGCGAAGTGGAACAGCTTACCTCTGTAATTGAACAGGTGATAATGTCAGTTTAAATCGTTTGACAGAGACTGCAGGAGCCAAGTAAAAAAGAGAAATAAAAATATTTATTTCTTCTTCTTTAGAAGCTTTAGTCTCCTTTTGGCTCTCTTTCCCGAAGTTTCTTATATCCCCGATAAAAACTACTCACGAACGGCAGCTGTCAACTATTGTAAAACGAAACTTATATCGCGGTTTTTAACGTCCAATAACTAATGAGAAACTAACTTCTCAGAAAAAAAACACCTGAACACCATGCAGCCAGATGACATCGTCATACTACCTTAGTGCAAAGATGAGAGAAACGTTTCTACGAGGTATCATAATTTTTTAAAGTTTTCCCGGCTCATATCTGGAATACATGGGGAGGCGGGGCTTATGACCTATACTGCAGCCAGACACCAGGGGGCGGGGCATCTGCTGGGGGCTTCAGTTTGAGCCAAACGTCGTGACGTCCACTCATTATACAGTCTATGAGAAGAACCCTCATCTGGCCCCTGTATAAAAACCCTGTAACAAATTCTGACCGCAAACAGTCATATGCTCATCTTTTCCAGAGCTGCTTTGATCTATGTGCAAAGAAATGAGGTTTTGATCATTTGGGACATTTAATTTGCTTTACCATAAGACATGAATAATTATAAACCTAAAGGAATTTTGTTTGGTTCAATTACAATACTCTCCCATCAATATTGTCTTAAGGACACCTACTTCTACCTGTCTTCAGCATTTCCTGTGGTGCACATTTTCATAAATACACCTCTTTTAAACACTTCTGAGATTCACTGATGTGAGAGATATTCCAAAAGTACAAAAAAAATAAAAAGGCTTGTAACGCTCAAACTTTAAAATTTGTACACGTTAACACGCTGAAGGGGATTCTTTTTAGATTTTGACTCAAACAAGCAACCCTGAGATTCTTTGTGAACTGAAAAGGTAAGTAGCTAGGTTTAAATGAAATCAGAAGTGTTTAAGGTAAACGGAAAACCCATTAGATGCGAACAGAAACTCAAATTTTAATTATAACACAAAATTATCGAATGAAACTAAACAAAAAGCCCCTCAAAATTCACAAAACACAAACCCCAAACGAAATATGAAACAAAATTACGTCACCCGATCGTCCAAAGACGACTTTTTCCAGTTTTTAAGTCTTTTAGCGTCCGTTTACCCGCGCTCCCTTTGTCCATTAAACAGAAAATCCTTTAGTCCAAAAAAACGAAAATCGAAACGAAATAATCCAAAAGTCCACAGCCGAATGGTCCATACAAAATAAAAATGATCAAAAAAACCCAAAAGAAAGTAATCCACGGAGGAAATTATCCAAACTTAGGAAATCTTCATTCACGTCAAGCAGCTCCGGCGACGCGCTCCACACGCGGTGCAAATCACAGCACCGAACGGCACGATATATTACATCCACACAGTTCTTTAAGTATCACTTTGTGCAGATACGTTTTATCACAACTCTTACACATATATTTACTTAAAACACTATGATTTTTCGTTAGCTGCAGACCTTTGTCTGACGCTCTCTTTTCTATTTCCCGCCGCCTGCTCACTTTTTTCCTCCTCTTCCTCTACGCCACATCCTTTATTTATAACTTTTCGTGGCTTTTTAGTGGGACACATTTATTACGTTTCCTAACTTTAAGTTGAGCATACCCCTCTTTCAAACCCTTTTTTACATTGGAAAAGAGTTATTTGCATTCTTTAAACACACAGTTCATCACATTTCTTTCTTTTGTTTTGAGCACCTGTGTTTTTACATATTTTCATTATTTCTTTTTCTCACTCACCCACTTTAATGTGCCACTGTCACAGGCTCCAAATGAAAATTAATTAGTCCTCCTGAGTTATCAGTGTTGCTGCACTGATAAGAAAGACACGAGACCTGAATTGGTAATTTATGTCAGTGCTTGAACGATGCTGCTGGGTCAGCATTCCCATTTCCATTTCATCAATAGGCTGCCTCACATATTTTAGTAGGTGATTTGTTCATTAAGATGAGAATGGGCTGCAGCTTTCAGAAGNCCTGCGTTTTTTAGGCCAAATGGCATACATTTAAACTGGAAGAGACCCACTGGTGTTATTACTGCTGTCTTAGCCTTGCTCTCCTCCGACATGGCCATTTGCCAGTACCCAGACTTTAAATCAAGGGTGCTGAAAAGAGCTGCACCATGCAAAGATTCAAGCAGATCATGGATGATAGGCATGGGATAAGCATCCTGCTGCGTTTTTGCATTTAAGGGCCTGAAATCAACGCAGAATCTTGGAGTCTTGTCCGGCTTTGGAACCAAAACCACTGGAGAAGCCCAGGGTGATTGAGAAGGCTCTATGATGCCGTCTTTCAGCATCTGCTCCACTTGGTCGATAATAATCTGACGCTTGTACGGTGAGACTCGGTACGCCCTGCACCGCACGGGTACCTCATCTGTGGTAAAGATCTTGTGCTCTTCAATAGTGGTCTTCCCCAATTTGCTTGAACACACTGTTGGCCAAGCTCTAAGAAGGTCCCTGACCTCTGCGGGATGTTCAGTGAGGTCTAGGCTAACCTCTCCATGAGGAGAACTGGTAACAGGTGGAGGAATGGCCATGATGAGACTGACGGTGGAATTGACATGTTTTTCTAAAGGCTCATCAAGGAACGGATGGAAGGCGTATCCTCTGGGTCCTTTAACTCCATATGTTCGGTTTCCCAAATTAATGATGGTGGAAGTCTTGGTGAGAAAGTCCAAACCTAGAATGATGGGAAATGCTAGGTTGCTGTCATCGATAATGTAGGTATCGAGAGACCACATCATGTCATGCCAGCCATACAGAATTTGTACTTTCCCTAAGGCTCCATGACAGGTTTTCCCATCAGCGAGAGCGAAGCGCTGATTGTCACTGGGTTTCATAGGTTCTCTCTCGCGAGCCCCTTTCAACCACTGACTGTGTTGCATAAGTGAGTATGTGCATGCAGTATCAATTACAGCACTACACTGAATACCCCGGACATCTACAGGAACATGTAATAACGAAGGTGTAGTTCTTTTTCCCTGCTGGACAACTGAAACTACGTCAGCAGGCTTTTTGGCAGTCCACTTTTCCTGGGATTTCTTCCCCTGCTTTCCTTTTGCTTTTTGCTGGTCTACTTTGCCCCAATACTCCCTTGCTGCTGTGCAGTCTTTTTCCACTAATGTGCCAATGGTCACCAGTTGCTCTACATTAGTTACTGTCCCTCTCAAACAGCCAGCAATTCTGGGGTTACAATTATTAAGAATCTTTCTCACAAGCTCGGGCTCTGAGATGTCAGGTTTCCAGCGCAAACACAAAGCACGGTAATCATATGCAAAATCCCTCACACACTGATCAGGAAGCTGGACCATATCCCTGAGCTTCTCTTCTACCTCTGTAAGGTAATCAGGAGGAAGAAATGCTGCATGAAAGGCTTCTTTAAACTCTGCCCAGTTGTGGATCTTGTTTTTAGCCACACTCCACCAGCTATGCGCTGGCCCTTTAAGAACACTGGAAAATGCGCCAACAAGCTCGGCATCCGTCAGAGGTCGAACAGCAAGATAAGTTTCACACTGCTCCACAAAGTTAAGGACATCCGCCACTTCGCTGGAGCCACTGAAAGAAGGGAAGTCCATATGAACTACAGGCTTTGTATAAACNTTGTAACGCTCAAACTTTAAAATTTGTACACGTTAACACGCTGAAGGGGATTCTTTTTAGATTTTGACTCAAACAAGCAACCCTGAGATTCTTTGTGAACTGAAAAGGTAAGTAGCTAGGTTTAAATGAAATCAGAAGTGTTTAAGGTAAACGGAAAACCCATTAGATGCGAACAGAAACTCAAATTTTAATTATAACACAAAATTATCGAATGAAACTAAACAAAAAGCCCCTCAAAATTCACAAAACACAAACCCCAAACGAAATATGAAACAAAATTACGTCACCCGATCGTCCAAAGACGACTTTTTCCAGTTTTTAAGTCTTTTAGCGTCCGTTTACCCGCGCTCCCTTTGTCCATTAAACAGAAAATCCTTTAGTCCAAAAAAACGAAAATCGAAACGAAATAATCCAAAAGTCCACAGCCGAATGGTCCATACAAAATAAAAATGATCAAAAAAACCCAAAAGAAAGTAATCCACGGAGGAAATTATCCAAACTTAGGAAATCTTCATTCACGTCAAGCAGCTCCGGCGACGCGCTCCACACGCGGTGCAAATCACAGCACCGAACGGCACGATATATTACATCCACACAGTTCTTTAAGTATCACTTTGTGCAGATACGTTTTATCACAACTCTTACACATATATTTACTTAAAACACTATGATTTTTCGTTAGCTGCAGACCTTTGTCTGACGCTCTCTTTTCTATTTCCCGCCGCCTGCTCACTTTTTTCCTCCTCTTCCTCTACGCCACATCCTTTATTTTATTGAAAAGCACCGAAAAATCACCCTGTGTAAATAATGCAAAGGATTGAAATTCAACTCGTATGGGGAGAAAGTTTGGGAAAAAATGTAACCTTTTCTCAATAAACGTAAGAAATTTGTGTGTCAAGTAGTGTAAACTTTCTTTTGTTTTGAGCACCTGTGTTTTTACATATTTTCATTATTTCTTTTTCTCACTCACCCACTTTAATGTGCCACTGTCACAGGCTCCAAATGAAAATTAATTAGTCCTCCTGAGTTATCAGTGTTGCTGCACTGATAAGAAAGACACGAGACCTGAATTGGTAATTTATGTCAGTGCTTGAACGATGCTGCTGGGTCAGCATTCCCATTTCCATTTCATCAATAGGCTGCCTCACATATTTTAGTAGGTGATTTGTTCATTAAGATGAGAATGGGCTGCAGCTTTCAGAAGGTAAGTACCCACTTCAAAGCACCTGGAGACACATATCAAGATGAACAGCTGAGATAAACATAAAACTTCCCCGGCTGTTTTAGCTGCATCGTGAAGGAGACAACACTTGAGAAGAGCAGTTTGGTGCAATAATTTGTAAGCTTGGTTACCTGCAGACTGCTAAACAGAGCTGAGGCTTTGAAGCTGCTTCACTCTCTCTCTCTCTCTCTCTGAGCTTTTGGGAATAGAAACAACATTTATTGGGTTTCCTTTTTTAGAAAATTTCTGATTTATAACCTGCTCAGTATTGTCACATCTTTATCCTTTGTAAAAACAAAGTCTTTTTTTTTTTTCCCTCAGTGGGGGAACTCTCAGTGGATATTTTTGTTGCTCCTCCACACTTGTTCTGTCCCCCCTCTTGCTCTAAATGACTATGGATTTGTGGTCACTTCATCAACCTCCATTAACATACCAGGAGGATTCTTAATGGGGCTGGAATTACTCCCGATAACTTCTGCCATAGTAGGTCACTCTATTCTCAGGGTATGGCAAATTAAAAATTCAATATGCTGTCCCTCCTCTAATTATTTCCTTTGTGGACTGGGACTGTCTCAACAACATCCCAGGGAAAGGGAATATTCCTGTTTCAAGCCACAACACCATAAATCTTTATCCGGTCATCATTTAATCATTCTACAAGTCCATGGATGTTATTTCCTGTTGTTGATTTTGGTTAATATCTTGTTTTATTTTTTGTTTTATTCTCTTTGCTTATATCATTCTCCTATGGGTGCACTGAAGATGAGGAGCTGATTAAGTGTTGTTTGACATCTTCCTGCTTCTCTGCAATTGTGGAGATGTGTGGGAAAACTTTCATCTTTTCTCTTGGGTTTTTACTTTGTCTGTTTGAAAAAGACAAGGAGTTTTCTCAAAAAGGCACTACAGACAAAAGTTCAAAGAATGGTTCTAAAGAACTTTTATTTTTGGATATTCTATTCATTCTCCAAGTTACCAAGACACCAGCATAAAGGAGGCACCTGTATGTATGTACCTGTGTGGCCTCAAAGACCCTGAAAGACTGCATCAACGCTACAGACGTGGACATTTTCAAACAGGCAGCTACTCACAACCACACAGACCTGAAGTAATACATAACTTTCAATAACATTACTGTAATAATATTACTTTTACTTGTAACAAGTAACAAATTACTCTTAAAATTCAGTAATAATTGTACAGTTACTCCCCCAAAAAGTGACTCGTTACTTCCCTAACTTTGTTATTTATGATTTAATATGCAACAATCCACTGATTAATTTCATCATGTTTGTCTGCTGAGCAGCAGTGGAGCTCCAGTCATGGTTGCCAGATTTGTGGTTTTCTCGCAGAATCCAGCATTTTTTGGGCTCAGCTACAGGTCGTTTTCTTGGCGTGATTTTATCATTATTGTTACCCATTACACTGTGACTTTTAACAACAACCGGACTCTCAAGTGCGATACATGCCATCACTTTACAAATAAGCAATATACCATAATACTTTATAAAACTGTGCAATTCACTTTGAAAATATGTGCAATATGATATATATTGTGTATCATGCATCGAAGAGATTGTATATTATTATTATTGCTTCTTTTATTGTTATAGTTATTATTTTATGACTACTGCTATTAGTATACTCTTACACTACTGCTATCATTAGGCTATTATTATTGCTTCATTATTGCTATACTATTGTTATAATTATTGTTATACTATCTTATACTATTATATTATATTATTGCCATCGTTATTCTTATTATTAAACTATTATTAGTATTATTATTTATTTATTTATTTTATTATACTATTATTATTGCTATATTATTGTTGTTATATTATGTATTTATTGTATTATACTATTATTATCATTGCTGTATTATTATTATTATTATTATTATTATTATTATTATTATTATTATATTCCTGTTCCTATGAACATACAGAATCCCTCTCAGGTACACACAGAATACTTGAATACATCTTACAGCTGTTTTTATGTTTATCCTTATTTGTGTTTATATATATATGTTTAATACTTTAATGGTGTGACGCTTTTGATCACTTATTGTGTATGTGTACAGTGCTGTGAATGTGACGGAGATGTCAATTTTCCTGATGGACACACCTAAAGGGATCAATAAAGTACTATCTATCTATCTATGTATATATCTATCTAAAGTTCTCTACTTTCTTCCTTTGATGTGCAACTGACTGATCATCAATCATGACATCAAGCTTTTTTATTTCAACCCAAGAAGTCCTGCTGAGTCAAAGTGAGTGTGACTCAGCCCTGATTGAGAAACTCAGATCCTCAGACTAAACATGAGCTCTGGTTCTGGCCTGCATTGAGCTTCCAGGCCACATTTGGCAGGTCTTTGGGGCTGTGGACCGTGGCCAAATCGGTCTGCACATTCCTCTCCGGTTAGCAGCACACGGGCCAACTTTGGCTCTGGAATGGGACCAGTGTACCTTATCCGATTATGGGACATCATTCAACACAATCTGCACGCCAGATTT
>RPOG01001986.1:0-113647 GCA_008086565.1 Thalassoma bifasciatum
GTTTCCCGCATTTTAGCCTTGATATCACCATTTCACAACTAATATTAGCGTACAGCTGCTAGCTCGGTAACGCTGTCAAGAACTGACCAGCGAACAATCCTCCTCCTGCTCCTCCTGTTCCTCCTGCTCCTGCTGCTGCTCTAGAAAACCACACTGACATGACCACGGCGCTGGGAAAACATCGACGATATCCACCTCGGCACAAAACCCATCAACGTCACCGAGATGCAATGCAGATAAAACGCGTTGTGTTCATTTAATACTTACTGTTGGTCGTATGAAGTTAGTCTATCCATTGAAATCCGCTGGTAGGATGTAATACCAACCCACAGAACTGTGACATAAACGATTTTCGATCGGTGACCCAGTTTCTCCTCACCGTCATGCCTGTCGGACCACTAACCTAGTTTTTGAACCAATGGCGTGTGAGCCATCGCCGGAGGTGCGCCCCTAGCCAATCACAGAAGAGCTCCAGCTGGGCGAATATGATTGACGTCCCGTTTGACCAATCAGCGACGGGGTAACACGGAATGCAGAGCCTACTTATATATGTGTGTTTGTGTGCGTGTGTGTGTGTGCGTGTGTGTGTGTGTGTGTGTGTGTGTGTGTGTTCGTGTATGTGTAAATGGAAACACTGCATTACGAGTCACCAAGTTGGTACGTTTCCGACACACTACGGGTCCCCTCTCTGTTACACCATTTTGTATTTTCACCGATTTAAAGAGGGGTATTCAGTCACTAAATGTTATTATCAAAGTCGACAAAAAGCCCTTTTGGATTCAGTATTTTAATATAGAGCCGGGTGGTATCAACAGTTTGCAGTGATTTATGCTCATACTGGACAATGGAGGTCGCTGTCCTCCTGTTTCTCTTATAATTTACCTGATGATCATTTCAAATAGAGATGAATTGTAGTTTCTTTAATAATAGTCATGGTACTTTAAGTACACTTGTTTTGGCTTTTTCCTATTGTGAAGACCTTTTTCTTACTGTGACTAGAAACATTACAAATGTCAATCTGAGTCGTGATTTTATCCATTGGTTTTGAATGTTTTATGCATTTATATGGACTGACTTATGGATAGTAAGTTTTGGCAAAATCTATGTAATTTTATGTCTGGGAAAAATATGAATAGTTTGTTTTATTGTAGAAAAGTGTTTTGTTTGGGCTCTTTGTAAACAATATACAGGAAAAGAATCGTGGCACAGTATATCTCCTTCTCTTTCTTGCAAAATTCCGCATTCACAAATGTAAGTTTTCAGGAGGAAGGCTTTCCTTTGTTCTTTTTTTTTTTTTTTTTTTTTTTTTTTTTTGCAGGGAGTTCAAGCAATACATTTGATTATTGCAGTCTCTGATAGTATAAAGACAATACTATGGCAGCTAAAAATTTATACAGAATTTTAATTTGATATTAATGTCCCCCTGGTACTTGTTGTGATATTGAAACTTTACCTTTGATTAAAATGTATTTTTTAAATTTTCATCTAGATGTACTTATAACTTATAATTCCTTTGTACGTCATAACAAAAAAAGAGAGAAAAAAATCTGATGATAGCTTAAATTTACATAAATGTAAATACATTTGTAAGTAAATAAAACATGGAAATACTATTTTATCATCTCTCTTTATATAGAAATGGAATCTATTCGTTGGCTTTGTAACACGTTCAGTGATGCATTATTATAAAGAATGACTTGAATTAGACCTTTATCAATCTTTGTAATCTCATTGCTGAATTTAGACACTTTTTCCCGTTGTGGACATAACAGAGATAACTCATTCACTTTTTACATTGTATGGGCTGGGTTTTGAGGCTGGACCACTGAGGTGATTGTTGCCTCCTGCTGGACATACCTTTAACCCTGCAACAACCACAGGTGAAAATTTATTGGATGTTGTGGACTTTTGCAATTACTTTGTTTAGAGTTATATGATTTGAAAAAGTTCTCTGAATTTAAACAGATGTCATGAGATATGGAGGTTTATTTACAAATAAGAAGCTTAAACAGAAAAAAAGGCCCCCTTTCATCACCACGCCTTTTACATTTGGCATTTATAAATAAAAATGAACTGTGGACAAAGGACCCCCCCCCACACACACACACACACTAATGTGCAAATAGTCAATTCAGAGAAAAATTAAATAAACTCAACTCAATGGAGGACATTACTGAAACCTTTAGTAACATGTGCTGGCACCTATTTTGCTGATTATGTTATGTCACCTGGGCAGGTGTTTGTCCATCTGGTCATTCGTCTCCTGATTTGTGTTGTAGAAATTTATGAAACTGAGCTGCTACAACAGTACACTTATTGCAAGTGCAAATATATTTTCTTGTAAACCAGAAGAAAAAAATGGTCCATTTTATCAAGTGGCTTCAAAAATGTATTCTGACTTAAACTTGCATATCAGTGAGAAGTACTTATTAAGATATCAACAGGGGAAACGAGCATAGCAGAAAGAATGTGGTCTGACTACATACTAAAAACTTTTGTCCCTGTGCTCTGGAGCACACCTTATATCACCCACTTAATTTGTAAGAGCTACTTAACCTGCTTTCTCCACTGACACATTTCAGTGACTCTCCTGGTAGAAATGACTGCATGGATCATTGAGAATCATCAAGGGTTCAACTTTTTTTGACAGGGCTTTGCTTCCTTTAAGTTTTCTTTTCTTAATTTTTTTTCTCATACATGGTTACACAACTGGACTGATGTTTTGAAATTATAAAATTCTGCGATTTCATTATGTTGAAGTCAAAATAGAGTTCATTGAACTCTTAAAAAACATTTTGTGCCCGACCAATATACTGGAGGCAAAAATAAAAAGATTCTGACAGAGAGATGGCTCTTCTTTTTTGTTACCTTTGAAGAATTTACTTTATACCACTAGATGGCAATGTCGAGTCATGTAACAGTAATATCCTCTAAAATGTGTATTAGTCTCAGTGTTACTGTCATGCTTCTAAAACTGCTGCTCTGCGTTACTCTTATTTTTCCTTTGTCAAAGACTCAATTATAATACTTTTGATACAGAATAATTATTTTGAGTCTCATCTTAATAGAATAAAAAGGCTACTCCTATTTAGTCTATGGAGTTTGAGGCATTCATGAGAGTTAAAAAAAAAACCGCACATACCACATGTGCAAAAACTCAGTTTCCAGCGCCAAAAAAAAGTTTTTTCTTTTTGTTTGTTTTTTTTCTTTTCGCCTCACACTAGATTAGCGTCCAAGAAATAGACTGGATCAAGTCTGTCTCAAGTCTATGAACATGGAAATAAAAACACAATGATGGAGAGTTCAGCGTGTAAGATATTCCGAGCGGCTCGTGAATGCATCGTAACTATCACATGGCAAGTGACAGTTGAGGAAGCTCGCGCTCTCTCGTGCGGCAGCGCACAGTACGGACGGGGGAGACTCTGCCAGTTTACAGCACCTTGCATGTGTGAGTGCGTCAAAGTGTGCGTGAGTGGGGGGTATGTGTGTATGCGAATGTGTTTTCCTGCAAACTTTATCTGTACCCGATATTGAAGGATTTCGCCGGATAATTCCCAGAAGGAGTCGCAATTCGTAAGTTTAACAACTAAAGTGAGCTTGGCTGCTTGATGTACAACTGTTGTAGACTCGTTGTATAGGTGTAGTACAGTACAGTGTTAATTTTTTTCTTTTTGAGAATTTCAAAGGTTCTATAGTCTCTGCAAACAAGACAGAAACCTTTAAAAAAGAGAATAAGGTGCATTAAAATGACTGTGTTGCTTGCTTGGTTAAAGGTGAAAAAAGCACCTTGTTATTTTAGTATTTCTGTTTATAAGGCGGTGAAGGGGTTAAGAGTATTGGTGCGCCATACTGCAAAATTTGGTGTCAGTAGTATACCAAGTGAATATGGGGCCAGTATTGTCAATATCAGTACAGGTACTAATACTTTTTTTACTGAAAAGAAGTATGCCAAAACTCATTTAGAATAACAGATAACCACCAAAACTAATGTTTCTGTTCATAGATGAAAGTAACTAACTGAATTTTCAACCAGAAAATAATCATGTGCTTATTTATTTCTGCTTTGTTGTTAATACAGCAAATTTAAATGTTCGTGGGTATCAACAATTGTTATATTCCAGCATGTAAATGTATTATATTGATCAAACAGCTTGCACATACTGGTAGATTAACTCTTACAGAAACATGATAATATTTAGGAAAAAGAATTATACTGGTCATTTTAAGTATCAATCTCATCTGGCAAGAATTAATAAATACTGATACCAACGTTGATGTGGATATATCAATATTTTAGATTGATCCTAGATGGGAGATTCGTAGACTATTGTTTCACGTGGAAACAAGGATAATATTTTGTCCTGCTCATTAACATAGTACGCTACAAGTAAAAAGAGCTACACTCATATAATACTGTGCTGTTGCATTTATAGGATAGACACACTATGGCACAATTAATTTGTACCTGAGACTGTATTTGTATAACACATTTCAGTTAATGTGGTAACAAGCATCATGCTCCAGGGTAGAAAACATGGGACTTTATTTGTGACTTGTGTCTCTCTACTCGCTCAGCCATGTCCTGTCAGCTTGGAACTATTAAATGATGTTTAGCTGCACTGACACATGCTGTGTAATTGCAGATCATCAATTTCTGACAGCGTGGGTAAAGGAGAGGGAGGGAGAAAAAGAGGGGAAGCTGATATGCAAATGGGTGAAATCAAGGCTGATGTTAGGCTCCCCTCTGCTGAAGCATCTGCTGTATCTAACACCAGAGATTGTGTGCACGCACAGACATCATAGGCAGGCGACTTGAGAGAGCTGAAGGAGCCTCCTGCAACTGAATACAAAGGCCGGGGGTTCTCTTTTATTGCAAATCTCATTTAAAAGGGAGAGAGTTGAAAGGCATCATTGCCACTGACAACACTGAATTGATTAAGGCTGCTTTGGTTGGCACTTGGGTGGCATTAGCTCTCTGAAACAAGAAAGGAAATACAATCAGCAGCTAAAATGGTGGTGAAAAAAATGCATAAAATCTATGTCAAATTTATGTTGTGAAAGAGTCTCTGAAAAATGTGTTTTGACAGTTTTATTAGCTCACTTTGGAGTATTTTAGAGCCATTCACAAATGTATGCATGAAAAGCACACACTGATCTACAGATGATGGCACTCATCCCTGTGATCAAAGCTGCTTGTGTAATACTGAGACTAGTGGTTTTCTCTGCAGCCACATAGGTTTAGATGATTGCACTGTCATCTTAACTTCTGCTGCTAATCACACCACTATTGTAGTTCACAGGAGGTTATCTACTGTTCACTATTGGAGGGTCAGGAAAAAAGACACAAAGAAGGAGAGATTTAGAAAAAATTATAACAGAGAAATAACTGTAAGAGAGACCAGGACATGTACAGGCTGTTAATCTATATGGAATAATCCTCTGCTTGCTAAGGGAGGGGAATAAAAGGTACTGACAATGAGAGAATGAAAAAAACATATGGAACGTCTAATATTAGAGAATATCTTGAGGATGCTGTAGAAGGAAGGAAAAATGGAGGAAAGGGAGGTAAGAGTAGAGGAAAAATGTGACAGGTGAAGTCATATTACTGTCACATAGAAAAACAAATGAAGCGAGTGCTTCTTGGCCTTCCTGGAGAAAAAGTCAACACTGTAGCCACTCCAACCATACAGAGGCAGTATACGGGTTTAATGTGAGGTTATGAAAAATACTGTGTGGAAACAAAACTCACTCAGTGTCACGAACTTCCAACATCCTAATCCTATTTTAAAGTGCAGTTATTGTGCAGCCTTTGTTTTGTTTTCATTTATTTTTATGGGCCTCTACCTTAGAATATATAAGAGTTTTGTTGAAAGAAAAAAGATGATACAACATTTAAGCGTCTTGAGATGATCAGTCAAAAAATGTTGGGTGTTTGTTTTGGTTTGGAGCACAAACTTAAATGTCTCATCTGAGTGATTTTTTCTGCATTAACCTTCTGCCAACTAAAAGGTTTGGTTTGGTTTTGGCATTGTGTTGGATACATTAACAGGGTATCTGCAGGTTTCAATAAGTCAAATTAAAGACTTTTTAAAACCTTTTTAATGCCACTTTGAATGAAATTTAAGACCAAAAACACATAAGTATAGTCGATGGTTGGGGTATCCTGCTGACTTACAATCAAATCATGGCATGTGTTTCTCTCTGCGTCACTCAAGTTCACTTTTTTGTCTGTTTATTGAACATAAAGTGATTCTCTCTGATTAATAGCTGTATGTAAAAGGGTAAACAGTGACCCAGGATGCAGATAAAAATATATATCAGCAGCTTTTAGGACAGTATCTACTCTAAGTCTCATTCTCAAACAGTCCTGCAAAAAACTCAACAATTAAAAAAAACATTAACAAATCCTGCCCTGACAAAGTTAAGACCTTTGAGGAATTTATTTAAGACCAGAATATAACATTTTAATGAATTTAAGACTTATTAAGACTTTTTAAGGATGTATAGGAACCCTGATTAACATCATACAAATTCTCCTCACAGTCCTTCTAAGTGTCTAAGTGTATAAGGGATGTTTTTTTGCATTGTCACTGACGCTGACTGATAAAATGGAAACCAGAGTTTCTACAATTAATGGCTACCTGTAACCTAACTGACCCACAGCTACTCCAAAAAAAAACCCCCAAGCATTTATTTTTGTGACCTGGTTGCTATAAGGCTTTATCCATTAAGATGAAGACTTTGATCAATCTGACACAGCTGTCAAACCATCAAAATAAGGGACATTTATCTCTGTCAAGTTATGTTGAAAAGGCACGACGGTAAAGAGAGAGAAAAAAAGACCTGGCAGCGTAGGAATCAGAGAGTGTTGAATAACAAATAAAGATAGACAGAAGAGCTATTAGCTGTGACTTTTACAGTTGAGGGTAAAAGCTTATATCATTTGATTTCCATTAGCTCTGAGTCTGCCCTCTGAGAAGAAACAGGAATTGAATGTGAGGCTGATGTATTCTGCCGCCAATAACCATCCCAGTTGTTAAGGAAGTGATAATTTACTATAAGTGATTTGCTCTCTATACAGACAGAGCCCTATCAGGGTGATAGAGAAGCACTAGTAATATTTTATTCATAATATGCAGTTATTTGGTAAGTAAATCTAGTATTGAAAGACCCTTCTCTATAAAAGTGGGTGATGTCAGTGTGGCTGTTGTCAGACCTGTCTCTGTTTTAACCTGTCAGGAACAGAACCAAACAGACCAGCTGGTGAGTGAAGGAGGAGGTGAGCATGAAGAGAAGAATGAGTTTGATGAGGGGGAAAGGGCAGGAGAGGAAGTGATGTCACTGACTGTCAAAGCAACGAAAACATAACAGAGTGATAAGCAGCGCCAGTGTGGTGGGACTTAGGCCTAGCTGGCCCTTTCTTTAATGGAGAACATGTTAAGAGCTCAAAAATGGAAGAAGAAATGGATAAAAATATTAGATTATTACAATTGTAGTTTAAGTTAATGATCATAAAGCAGGATAATGTATATCTTAGTTGAATTCATAACATGCAACCACAATCATGGGGAAGACTGAACATGAATATCAGCTTTTTCTATAAGTAGGGTAAGCTACAGAGGTGCATTGTAAGAGAAAACAGCTGATCTCAGAGAGATAGCAAATTGCCTTGAGGTGAAAAATAAGTTCAGAGACAGTACAGAAGCAGTATGGAGGACTGTCTGCTTGTGTTGCCAAAGAAAGTTGTTTCAAGTCTTTAAAAAATCTCCATGAGCTATGGTCCGAGGTTTGTGTCCGTGCATCAAGAGTCACCACACACAGAATGACGTTTTCAGGAAAAGGGCTTCAACTGTTGAATTCCTAACACCCAGCCAACCTGAACCAGAGACAATGTCAGAGACATCTTACCTGGACTGAGAGGAAAAGGAAGTTTACATAGTCTGTGAAGATTTGGTCAGAGCAGGAGATTTGGGAGAATTTTGTAAAAATAAAGATATAAGTGTCATTCAGATATGCTTAGCTTCAAAAATGTATTGGACAACCACCAGTGTGATTTTGCCACTGGTGCCCTAAAGTATCAGTATATTGCTAATTTTCTAAATATTATTATGTTTCTGTAATAGTTAATCTACCAGCAAGTGCATTTAACATACTTTCAGAAGTTTGAAATTTCTACATTTCTGCTTCAATTGAATTTTAAGCACTGGACTTCTGATTTTTGCAAACTGTAAGCCAAGTTCATTCAAAAGAAAACAAAAAAGGCTTTAGATAATTTATTTCACAAGATGGTCGCACAAAATAGAAAAACAAAACAATGTTTGCCACTGGATCTATTTGCTTCCCTGAGAGATCTACAGAAATTTGACCAAGCCTAGTGCTAATAATTACTCCAGGAGACGATGCCCGTGTTAATATTTAATCTGGATTTTTATTTCAAAGTGTTTGTTTGTCTTCTGGTTTCATTGAGTCATCTGTTTTTGAGTTTCAGTAAAGGATAGTCATGGGTTGTGTTTATGGATTTATATTTTGTGCCCAAAGCTGGAGGAATAATTATGAAACAACAGCAGCACTGAACTAAGAAGACACATAAAGAGAAGGATGTAGCCTAAAGGAGAATTTAACATCTTAATTTATGTGAGGAGATGTGAAGAGATTGGTATGAAACCATCCACTTTGCTAAAGGAAGAAAGCTGTCCTTCAGCTCATGTGTATGGTGTGTGATTTAAGAGGAAGAACAAAGATTTGAATGGTTGGAAAGCCTTTAATTTGTGATTTATCCTGGTCAGTATTTCTTCTGGTTAACTCAAGCCTGTGGATATGATGAGACAAATTCCCCCCTTCCAGTCAAGAGGGAGATGGAATAATGTAATTTGTTTTGGCATGACAGATGGAGAAGTATCCTCTTGTTATCCCTGATGCAGAATGTTGTCTGTATCTCACACAAGCTGAGCAACAGTTCCTCATGACTGAGGAGCAGCAGGAGTGCACCACTGACAAAGTATTTCTATGAGCTTGAGATTTGGCTTTACTGGACTGTCTTTCTGTATGGGTGTGTGTATGTGTGTGTGCGCACTAGACTGTCTGCACCTGCCTCTTGGTGACATTTACCTGGGACCCTTGAAAAGACGGAAACACACACACAAACACACACAGAAGACAGAGCGTGTGCTCATGCTCATGTGAATGTAACAGTATCCTGTAATGTGACCTGACTTTGTTCTTGTCGAGCTAGCTTGTTAGCAGGTTGTGGCTGTGACTCTGTGTAACTCTAGTCTCCTGTATCTGAGGTGCTGTCCTCTGAAGTGTGGCTCCTCACTGTTTTGTCCTCTTTTGCATACTTGGCTATCGTCGTGGCGTTTCGACCACCCTGCTAGCTTGTGTTCAGTCTTTTCTCAGCCAGTGGGAAACTGCTCTTTCAAGACAGGAGGCTAAATCAGGACGCCGGTAAAATGCGCTCATAAATTGAGGGACAAAATCCTCTTTGAAAGCCAGATTCGTTTGAATCAGCACAAATAGTTAAAAGTCTCACTTTGTTTAGTCCTATGGAGCTTCCAGAACAGATGGCACTGGCTTTTACCCTCATTGTTCAAATCTTAAAAGATTATGTGACCAGTTCCACCAAGATTTTACAATTTATCTGGCATGAGAAACCTCTTTAAGCCAGTAAGAATGACCCAATTTAAACATCTTGTACTATTTTCACAGATTAAATAAGTTTCCCCTAAATTCAAATTAAAAACTCCAAAGGCAGGAGGAGCTGTTATATTTGATGAAAAGGTATTTTAAAAGTATTGAATGGAGCCTGAAATGTTGTCTGATGATACTAAGACAGTTTTCAATAATCAACAACCCAGAGCTGCACATGCAGATTGTTTACCAATCGCAACCAAATTATCAACCTCCCTGATATTGGATAAACATTATCAACAGTGATATCTGAGTTTTCTCCACCCATAGAAAACTTTCCCACAAATTTGCCCGTGTCCTTGACTGACAGCCAGTCCTCCAGTGGGGAGTTTGGCTTCGGGTGTGTTGGCTTGTCAAGAATCAACCTTTACGTTTCCTCTAGGGATAGATTTCAAGAACTGGTTCTGGTTAAGAATCCATTAGAAATGGTTCAATCCATCGACATCATGAGCCTTTTTTCTCAAAGATTCCTTTATTGATTCTTTACGCCAGAGCAGACGGATGTTAAGTTGACTACTCTACCCCATCTAGCCCAGCTTTGCAGATGAATGACAGTTTCCCCAGAAAACTCAGATTCAGGATTTCTGGCTTGTACTAAAAAAGCAGTAAGACTGAACACGTTACTCTCTCATGTAAGATTCCTACTCAATACATTCAACATGTTAAACAACTATTTATGTCTAGATACTTCAGAACTGTGAACCCTCTGCATGATCCTTAATAACCAACCAACCAGTCTCACAACACCATTTTCTATATCTTCATCTGTAATGTTACATCCCAGTATTGTCCACTTTAATTGCCATCACACAGTTTTACCAAATCCTTCAGCACTTTATCTGATTCGTGCTGATAGCTCTGGATGTTCCTCCCATGATGCTCTGCTGTGTTATCTCATCAGAATTAACACATGCCACAGTGAGTCCACAATCGAACTGTCTAGTTCATTACTCACCGTGGGTCTCATTGGCTTTTTCCTGGAGCAGGCTAAGTGCTGATTGGTTAGTCCTAGCTGTCACATTAGCTTGTGACTGTCTTTAATGTGAACGTATTAAGTAGTGTTGACATGTTGTTTTTACAGCGCTGGCTTGCTGACAATAGTCTTTGAGCTCTCTGCTGATTTCTATGCCTAAGGCAATGTCAGGACCTCAAAATGAACTGGAAAGAGAAGATTTTTCTCAAGCCAGGCATTTGCATCTCTTCCAAAAGCCCAAAACTATGTATTTTTATTCCAGATGTTGGTCTTAGTTAAACAATGGTGTATTCAGTTTATCTAACATCTTCAAAAATGAAATGCACAGGCCAGAAGCCAGATTTAAAGAAAGTGTAAGGAGTTTCTTACTCTGGTTTCACTGCTTTGATCATAAAGCAGATGAGGTTATTGCAGATCTCCATTTGAACACCACTTTTTTTTTTTCAAAAAACAACAACAGTTGGATGTAGGATAAAGAGGTTATAAAAAAATTACATGTAACACCACAATGTTGCAAACTCTGAAGAATTCTTATATTGACCCTAAGGAGCTACCTCTGGTCAGAAGATATAACATTTTTGTGTAAGTGCTAAAAAATGCAGTTCTTTGAGACAGTAAAAATACTGGAAACCACCTGAAGACTAAGTCATAAGGAATTTTTACAACTAAAACAAACATGTTTTCAGGATGTTACAAGAAACATATTGGGTCTCATTAGCTAATTTTTCAGCACACTCTCTAGGATAAACAAAAACACAATTGCTCTGTGACAGATATAAAAGGGGGACATCATGTAGGCTTCCACCAGTAGACTCTTCCATGTGTCAGCAGTCTGCATTCCCTCCTTACTCATGGTGTAACTGTTAGGTTACAATTCATTCAGGCCTTCTGGGTATTGCTTAAAAGCTGTAGCTTTACTAAAAAGCTCGGAGGGGCGAAGATGATTGTCAAGTTGATATGCATTACTGATTTCTTTGGACAAAAAAAACAAGTTAAAATATGTTTTGCAGTTGAGATGATGCCAACTTCAAGTATTATTACAAAAACTTCAGTAATCCTTTGCCATAGTTCATTCATTAATTTATTAACTTAACCGCTTATGCTACAAAAGGGCAAAGCACATTTCACATTGTGTTATCAGAGGGGTAGGTGTTTTGGTCATCTGCTTTTTTATGTTGGAACTGGTACAACTCCACATAGTGCATTTTAAGTGAAAATGAGATTAAATTGTAAAAAACTTTTTTATGCCCAAAAGACACCCTTTCTTTACATAAGTATAATTAAGTATAATTTGTTCTGACCATAAATTCTTGTAATATATTTTATGCTGGGGGAAGAACTGGGTGTGCAGAGATCAAATATTGTAGTTTCATGTCTCACCCCTATTAGCCAAAGTGAACTGGAACCACTGGTAGAAAGAAAATCCCTTCATAGATACAGTAGCACAATAACTTTGAATTCACTGTGAAGTGTTACACATAAGTTGTGTCGTTAAACATAATCATGCTGTGTGCATTTAGCTGTAGATGTCAGGTCATATAAATTCCACGTTGTTGACACTAGGGTTGCCAAGCACAAATATCAAAGGGCGCAGGAAAACCCACGGATCAGACATCTGGAGTACTTATATGTACTTGAGGCTGTTATTTTGTTCTGCCTGACAAAATCACTCCCACTGCTGCCGCCCAGTACTCTGCTCCTGTGTGTGAATGTGTGTAACAAAGCTGTGCAACATCTCCTGTCAAAGCAATTTCACCCAGGTCATCAGACACACACACACACACACGCCAACACCCACACAAACACAAACACACACACACACACACACACACACACACACCCCAACACACACAGTCTGCCATGTATGAGCCCTAACTAACGATCCTTGGCTTGCGCACTAGTCTGATGAGGTGGAAGAGCTAAATATAGTTGTGGAGATGTTTGGTAAAAGTCAATCGGTCATTGCTTTTCCCAACCCTTTTTTCTTTGCCTTTTACAACCCTGTGAGGGCCAAAAATCTTGATACATTGAGTATTTTTAAATGAAATAGTACCATAGAGCTCAGTTTTTGCAGTAAAGCCTGTGTTAGATGTTTAAATCTGGTTTTAAAATAGAAATATGTTACTTACTTTATGTTAAAGAGAAATTAGCTGGCTAAGAGCTCTGAAATAAGATTCTTATAATGATGGCAGCTGACCAGAGACATTTGTTTATCACTCATTTAAAAAAAAAAACTGTCGTAGCTCATTAAACAACACAGAATGGTTGGATTAAGTGGCCAAGCCTCTTGTTTACTTTCCTTCTTCTTTATGGGGAAAAGCCAAAAATTCCTTCTCAAACATATGTGTTTATACCATACTTTAAATGTGCTGAATTCTGCCATAAAGTTAGGCATTTAAACTGAGTCCCAAAAAGGATTAACACTCTTAAGAATCTTGTTCAAGAAGCATTTAAAGTTCAGGATCTAAAAAGTGACAACCAAAAAAATTTGACATAATTTTGAGTGGCATTTCTAAGTAGGTTGGTCTACCACCAGGCCTCTCACTCCAAAGAGACAGCCGTGTGATGACTGTGAAAATACTCAACTACAGTAAGAAAAGAGAGAGGATCAGAGTTTCAGGCCCAACTAAAGGACATCCTCATCTTAAATGTCAGTGGTCCCAGCACATTGAAGTTAATTGGTGAAGAATCTGGTGTTTCCTGTTGGCTTGGTCTACACGTGTGGGTGCAGCGCACGCACACACACACACACACACACACACACACACACACACACACACACACACACACACAGAGTTGTATTTACCCTGTGTGACAGGAGGGCCTGCAGGGTTTAGGGCTGGCCTATAGCTGGTGACACTAATCCAAACAGGCTAAGCCAAATGAGGAGGAACGGTAAACTAACGCACACAGATACACACTCACAAACCACACATCCTCTCCACCCCTCTGTCCAACTCTCTCTCTCCCTCTCTCTCTCTCTCTCTCTCTCTCTCTGCATTTGTGTGTTTTTCTCTCTTGCGTAGCTCTGTGTTAATATGTGACCCTCTTTCTCAGCCGTAAAGGTTCACCTGGCATCCCCTTTCTCACAGACCCTTCCCTTGAGTCAGTTTTTCGGCAATTGTAAAAATTTTAACCTCAGAGTTTCCCGCTTTAAAATCAGTAACAGTTTTGTAAATGTTTGACATATATTCTCACTTAGTAACTAACACAGAAACCTTAGACCCTCAGTATTTGCCTCAGTTTGCTTTGGCCTGATAGTCTTACATAATATCAGGGTACATTCTCTTTGAGATGTCATCATTTACATATGTAATGTAATGTATGCACATCCAAATGTCACAATATTCTGTACATATGTGTGTGACAGGCTGGAATAATGCCCCAAACCCTCTGCTCTTGTCAGGCGAAGTAGAAAACAATCTGCAGATGAAACAGTTTCTTGCTGTGGACCGCAGCTGTTGCTGGTTCACTGCCTTCCACACACCACCTCCCTTTCTCTGATGTAATCAGTAAAGCACTGATGGTTGACCACACCTTTTTAGATTTACATCTTCCTGACTTGTGTACCATCATCAATAGAATAGAATATTCAATTGAAAAGATGCAGCACTTTAAATATATTTTTGTCAAACTGGCCATATTGCCACTACCATGTGACTTGTGGTGCTACTAACATATGTTTGAGGAGAACTTTAACAGTATCATACTAAAACAAAGACAGCAGAAAGAGAAGCAGAGGTGTACAGGTGGTTTATGCTTTTTGTAATTCCCATCATCAGTCATGTTACTTGATCGTTTCATCGACAGGGTTCCATTTTTGAATTATCACTGAAACAAACACACGTTTGGGGCACCAAAAATCGTAAAACCTTCTTTTTTTACTGAGAGTTTCTCAGAGAAAGGACAGTGTTGGGTACTTAGCGCCGGGATGTATTACAGCTGTGCATAGCGTGCTGTGAGACATTGTCAAGTGAACCCTTGAAGCCATGTAAACTGTGCCGTCACCTTGAGACAAAACACGAACAGTATGTGAACAAACCACTTGAATTTTTTGAGAACAAGCTCGGGGAATATTAAAATACAAAAGATGTTTCTCCTCAGTTCAGTCCTTTATGTTCAATCTTCAATAAACAAAGTGCTCTGAGAACATATATTATGTGGCCTCGGTATTAATTGGGTTGGAGGTTGGCTACTAAAATTGTTTGAGTCTGAAAAGTGGGCCAGAGTCACCTTCAGTGACAAAGCTATGGGAAGAAGGAGATGTTACTGTTTTGTCATTATTTTGTGGTATTTTCCTCCTTATTTGTTAGGAAAACATTGGAAGTTCAGGAAATGTTGAAAGAGAAGATACATCAGGTCTGGACATGGAGTCTGTACTGTGGCCAATAGATTAAGGACTGCAGCCTCTGAAAATGGGTTCCCAACTCTACTAACTGAGCTCAACTTGTGCCTTTTTAATATAAATTTCACTTACAATTTTGAGATTTTATCTGTATTTTCAAATGATATGACTGTAGGTAGAGTTACTAACTTGAGGAGAGAGTGATATATGACTTTAAATTGCATTTTTTTTGGAAGAAGTGTTTTTGACGTCACCCATTTGTTTCTGCATCAACAGGAGCAGTACTGGAAAATTCCAACACTACCTAGCTTTGTTAAAGTATGGATGAAGTCAGGAGTCAGCTACAGGGTGTCAGTCAAGGCAGCTATGATCTTACAGGAGTGAAACTTATTTGATAAGTCCAAAAAATAACAAGGTATGAAAACAGTCATCACTTACAGTGTGTTGTGACAGAGGAAAGAAACAGACCAAAACTGTTTTTTAACCAGTCTGTGAACATGTTTATCATTGCTGTTGGTGTGTGTGTGTGGTTTCCAGTGTTTCTACAGACAGCCTCAACATTCTCACTGAAATGGGCTTCATATTTTTAGACCAGGGGTTGCTGCTTGGGTGTGACATGCAAGGAAGAGGTCACAGGTTTGAATTCAATCCAAATTCCCACTTGAGGACTAAAGTCTCTGTACATGGGATACTTGACTCAACTTCAAGGCCAAACTGGGGCCTTTCTTTTTTTCTGTGTTTTAACACATAATAGACAACTGTGCCCACAGAGGCAGATGAAAGAAACTTTGTTTCTGCTCTTTTTGGTACATTACCAGCAGATAACTCAGAGCATTTTAGTATGGTTTTATTCTGATGTAATGCTTGATGAAGGTCCATCTTTGCCTCAAGCAATCTATAGATTTACTACCCATGCTGTAAATGATGCTCGTGTCTTAGTCGTAGAACAGTATCTATAGGTTCAAGTGTTTTTAATTGAACATTTTGTGACAAGGTGAACGTGAAAAAATAGCCACAAAGCAATTTTACGAACAAATTCAAACAGAAACCAGATTTAAACTTTGGTAAGAGTTTCTGTAAAGTCAAGCATGCTATCCCAAGGCCAAACTGACACATCTTACTCTGCAAGTTTCTGCCAGCTGCACTGTTAGTACAGCTAATTTTACGTGAACAAATGATTGTTTTTTTCAATGTGGTTTTTCCCCACATAACTAAAGCTTGATGCTTATTCTTTGCTGTTTCATTCCTGCCTCCACACAAGCTCTGCCTCTGAGAAACATTAACAGAGCAAAACTCTTATCTTTCCCTCAGTATCTGTCACAGCATTATCTCTAAAAGCTGTTAATGCTGGGTTGACACTGAAATTAATGTGATGAGTGTGTTTGCCAGTCATGTGTGCCTGCTTTCTCCATCCTTTTCTGATTACAGTAAGTGAGCCTGATGATAAGTAATGAGCTATGCTTATGTTAATAGTCCAGAGGCTAAGTGTTGTACATCAATCCGCTCAGTGTCAGCTCATATCAGCTCGGCTCTTCGCCTTGGAGGAGCTCTGCCTTGAGTTAAATCTATTCTCCCATTGTTTTCTTTGGATTTATCTCTTCCTTACTGTGGCACTTTATCTTTCTTTTTTCTTACTCTCTTTCTCTTCTACAGTATCTTAAGTTGCATCATATTGTTGTAGTGCTGCTGATCGTTTTACCCTTGACCCAGTTGCAAAAGACCCCTCCTGATATACAGAAGCCTATCTGGAGTTATTCTTGACACGCACATTCAGTAGTTCTCTCCTGCTGAAATCTATTGATCTCAGCTGTTGGTGCCCTTGGGCTGGTTGTTCCTCTAATGATTACTATAGTCACACAGTCACTGACATCCAAAGAATGCAGTTGTTCTGGGTATTTGCCAGGTGTAAACCTGCGTGTGGATCAACAACGGTACAAATTTTCGAGGGGCCCCGACTGCAAGTTAAAACTGCACACTGAACTTCTTTTTCAGTCCGGCAGTCATTTTTTTGGCACCATAATTAAGCTGTTTTTTTAAACTAACAACAAAATCTTTTAATAGAGTCAACTTGTTGTGTAGCCTATGTGTAGTTTGTAGCCAGGTGATAAGCCAGTGAGAAAATTGTGGGAAGGTTTTTGCTGCAAAACAGAAAAACTTCAGGATGATCTAAAAAAATAGCAAGTACAAAGCATGCATTCACACCTACCAAAGACACCTGGGCTAAGCTCTCACTTTTGTCTAAACAGATAAAGCACCTGCTCCTGATATGAGGGGGGTCGGGGAAAGAGGTGCTTATAAAGACCTGCAACAACTTCACTGTAACACTTTTGTGAACTGGAGTGATTTCCATTAAGAAAGTGGTGCCTGGAAATTCAGTTACTGTTCAAAACAAGCTCATAGGAAAGAAATAGTAAATGTAGACCTCAGTGAATATTGTTTTTGGAAATCATTTCAGTATTGAACGTTGTTAAAAGCATTTCAGCAGTTGTAGATTTCCCAAATCCTCTTTATGACTTGAATTATTATGTAATTCTAATTAACACTGAGCTCATGTTATTAGATTTAACATGGGAACTGATTCCAAAGGAAGACGCAGTGAAGTAATGTTATAATGTTCCCTTTGCTGTTTGTTGCCCTCATGATGATCATTGACTGGCAGTCATGTGTTGTTGTGTGTTGTGTGTTGAGGTTCATTACTCTCACTCCGAGGGCAAACTAGATTACAGCACAAATGATAGAAGTCAACTGGGCTGAGCGAGTGTAACGCAGATAACAGTCAAGGAGAAACAATCAGATAATATATAAAGAGCAGAAAACATCCCTGTGTTCATGAGAGAGCAGTACAGATCTGAACAGAGCTCTGCACTTTCGCAGGATTATATAGCACAATGAGGAGTAGGACAGTTCAGCACAGAGATGTACGGATGAGTGCAGCGCCGTGAGTCTCATGAAACTATGTATTCCTGCTCCCCCAGCAGCCACACATCAGCCACGGTTCACAGATCATACTCTCCTCACAGTCATCCACGAGAAAAGATAATCTAACCAGTGTTCAAGCCCACAGACTTAGCTCTGAGATGATACTTTTTATAGCTTTACCCTGTGAGTGTGTGTTGGCCTGCTAGTGAGCCGCAGGAGAAACTTACTGAGAAATTAATTTGACTAAATGAAAAAGTCATGCCTCTTACTGTCTCCACAAAGCAGATAGTGTAGCATGCAGTCAGACCAGTTTCGACTGAGGGGGCTGGGAAAGTTCAGGCTTCCTCTGTAGTAAAATGATTGTAAAGGACTTCATTGTTGGAAATACACTGCCTGGGCAAAAAGAAGGGGCCACCTTGTTTTAACTAAGCAAATAGGTACAAGCCTCCTATTGGATGATCACTGCATGGGTGATTATCTTTTGGCTGGAAACAAGTTATTTAACCACAGCTGATTTAATGAGTAACTTCTCATTTCTTAAACAACCATGGAGAAAGACACATCCTGTGGTCGTGGAAAAGATGTTAGTCTGTTTAAGAAGAGTCAAATCACAGGCAATCATCAAGCACAGAAAACATCTAAGGAGACTGATGCAGAAACTACTAAAATTGGTTTAAGAACTGTCCAACTCATTAAAACCTGGAAAGATGGAGGGGAACTCACACCACAATATGAAGGGACCTCAAGGGATTGGGATTGAACTGATGTGTAGCTTTGAGAAAACCACTAATCAGTGAGGCTAACCAGGAAAAATGGCCCCAGTTTACTAGGGAGCATAAAGATAGGACTCTAGAGGGAAAGGTCATATGGTCTGATGAGTCCAGATTTACCCTGTTCTGGAGTGATGGGCACATCATGGTAATAGAAGAGAGGCAGGTGAAGTGATGCACCCATCATGCAAAGTGCCTACTGTAGCCTGTGGGGGTAGTGCTATGGTTAAAGCTTTAATTAAAGCTAAAGGCGGTCCAACAACATATCAGTGTGACCTTTTTTTGTGGTGGTGACTTTTTGTTGGCCAGGCAGTGCATCTAAAACACTGAATGATAAGAGCAGTGGCTTGCATTTAGTACTACAAATAATATTTGCATACCTCATCTCTCTTGTACAGTTGCAGTGCATGAACAAAAACTCAATCTTGTTTTACATTTAATCATTAACTGTATGTCAGTGGATAACAGAGCATGAATAGCTACCTGGGTAAATATGTTTGTTTTCTGACAGTTAAATCTTTGCCTGTGTTTCTTCTTTTTCCTCATAGGAGGAAGTAGTTCTGATAGTTCAGCAGAAGAAAGCTGCAGTGCTAGTTTCTGACCATGAGTAAGGCTGGACATGAAAGATCTTTAGTGAGTTTGTTGGCAGTAATCTGCCCTGTCAACAAGGACACATGCCGGACCTGCTTGCTTGAATAGTGAGAATCAAGTGGCCAATCTGGTTGTTCTTGGTTGAGTCAAGTACACCTTGTTACAAGACCAGTGGTTTAGAGGAAGTTGAGTTTTTTTTAATCACCCTAAACAAAGCTGAAATCTCCCCCAAGAACCTAATAGTTTCATTTTCACTGTCAGAAAGGCCGACCAAGATGAACAGAGCAGACGCGCCACGTGGAGACAGGTTTGTCTTCACTCAGAGAGAGCTGTCAGCACTTGGGTGAGAGTTGCTGTGAGAAACAGGTCACATATCGTCATGTTTGACAAACTTGTTTTTCTGGAGTGTTTCCCTCTCACTGGGAGAAGGCGTGTCTGTTTCTACATCAATGAAGACACGAGGAAAGAACCACAGAGTGCAAACAGCAGAGCTGTGTTCACACTTGCTAGAAACTCGTGAAAATGTCTGAAAGTTTTTCAGGGGGAGCTGCTTTCGTGAAGAAGAGTGGTAAAAATGTTCAACCCAGTTTTACCTGACATATTTCGTAGGCAAACACAGGAGGTGATTTTAGGAGAAGTCTCTGTAAGTATGTGAGATAAATAACCTTATTTCACAGAAGGACTGTACTGAAGCTGCTTGTTACTTTACTGCTTTCCTGGATGCTCCTACTCAACAATAATGAACATGTCTGTGAAGACATGTCATGATATAAAGGAAGAAAAATAGAATCACAGGGCAGTGTTTCACCTGTTTCACCGTCCACATACCTTGGACCTGAGCATACTTTTACATCCAAAACTAACTTCTGGAGCCTTCCCTCCATGTAAAAGAGAAAACTTAATGGTGTGAAAAACAAATAAGACTTCGCAGCAAAACTGTCTTCATGTTTTCCACATTTTCAGGAATTCCACATTAAAAACAAACAAATAAATGAAATTACAACCTATAATCTGATGAAGACCTTTTTTTAATTGAGAAAGAAAGGAGACAGGATATTTGGAGTTTGATTAAAAAAAAACTGTCTGTAAAATAAAAAATTACATCATTGTGAAGTAACTAAAAGGATAATCCTCAACACTTGGCACATGTTCCCTTGAGCTGTCATGTTGTAATTACTCTTTGATCTTGTAAAACTTACATCATGATTTACTGGCAGCTGTTCAAATATATTGAATAATTCTTTGTATTTCAGACTAATGTTAGTACTTTTAGTCTTAATCAACTGGGCAGCTCCAAAGACAGGAAATGCAAGGGGATGCCATGCACCAAATCATGTCAGAGCTGGGAGTTATACACAAAACTAGTTTGTCAAGGACTTAATTGTTTTTGTGAATGTGGCAGCTGAGCCAAACAGACACCCTGTTTTTCAATCAAGTCTTAACTGCCTTTTCATTAAACACAGGATGAATAAACTTAAGCATTAAAAACAATTTGATAGGAGAAGAAAAGGCATCAAAAAGCAGGCAAGTGAAATAAAAGTAAATGTTACAAATTTAAAAAACATAAGTTTTTTTTCATAGTTATTTACATAGATATAATCAGGTAATAGAAAAAAAACGTCATTACACCAGAGAGAATGGCACAGAGCAAAGCAGACATGAACATATTCTCGGAAAAAGCCGCCTAATCATTGATTGTTTTAGTAACAGAAATGGTAGATGAAACTGTGGGTAGAAGTTGGAATATTTAGAGTGCTCCTCTCGAAGGTATGACATTACTGGTTCCTGTGAAAAATTTGATTAGAAATGGTTTGATGCATCAACATCATAGGCCTTTATGCTCAATGATTCCCATGTCAGGTCTTTACATTATTCCAGAGTGGAGAGAGCTTAGGTTATATGCAAAGATTCTTACTTCTTCTGAATATCTATTTACGTCTAGAGAAATTGAGGTACAGTGTCCATATTCATGGCTTTAAGTACTCCTGCATGGTGTTAGATGATTCATGAAAAATAAAAGCCCATTTTATGCATTAAAGGGTCTGGGACCACAGGTACCAGATGATGCCCAGATATTGTCCAGGTTTCTTTTGGAGCCTTTCATCAGAACCTGACATCCAAGTGTTGTCAAGATGATATAAGAGCCCAGAAGATGGCGTTAAAACCTGACTCCCAGATAAAATCATCGGGGTGACCTCAGAACCTGAACTGGATGAGGTCAGGACAACTTCCAGATGATGTCCAAACCTGATTATCTGGTGTCAACCTGAAGTTGTTAAAATGACGAAGGAACGTGTTATCCAGATGACGTTTGAATGAAATCAGAACCTGATTTCCAAATTTTGTCCAGGTGATATCCACACCTGACCTCCAGATGATAATAGAACCTGATGTATGGACGATGTCTCGATCATGCCAGAATTGGACATCCAGTTGTCTCCCAGATTTCGTCCAGAACACCTCAGGACTAGACCTGGTCTTGTCCACGTTTTTGTTGATGTGTACAAAGGCAAACACACAAGGAAGCTTGTCTCAGTTTTATCTTCAAAGATTCAATTCACTAAAACTCGTTGAGTGAACAAGGTCATCAGGAGAAATAATCTGGTTATTTCAGAAAAAGTTTTGCTGAGAACGTGTTCTGTACAGTCCACCTCCATCAGCTCAGGTCTCTGGATGGAATTTTGTACTAAGGTATTTTATTACCCCAAAAATAAAACATGTCGAAACAGCTGAGGTTGGAAGGGGTCTATGCGGGAGGGAAGAGGCAGAACAACGAGCAGACCACTTTCACATATTTTGGAACAAAGAAAATGGTTGCAACCCAATCTTCCAGCAAAGACTGACTGGAGAGATATTGTGTCTCAAATTGAAAATATGGAAAGAACAACTTTTTCTCTAAATCTGAGAGAATAAATGTTTTTGCAATGTTGAGAAAATGGATTGCGTACATAACTTTGGGGGATTGCTGAACCACTACAGTGTGAACTTACTGCATTTTCCATCAGTAAAAAATAATGGTGTGTAGATGACCCACTGTTTGTGATCACTGAGCTGTACTGTTTTCTTATGCTTGTTTTAAAAAACAAAATAATAGATTCTCTTTATGACTATATCTTAAAAATCCTTAAGTGAATGAACTGTTCCAAAAGCCTGAGTGTCAGGTATCATTTTCTATCAGGGCAACAACACAAACCCTAGTAAGACTGTCTAAAGCAAAAGTTTTATGCTGATTAAATTTAGATCATCAATTTAATTTAAGATCCCAATGATATCAAGACAACACACTGGCCCTGAAAATCCCTGTTCACAAACACAGCAGTATGGATTGTGCAGTAAAAGACACAGTGGACGAGGTTATTCCAGTTTGTCTTGTCAGCTCTTGTCTGGAATCAGCACCTTTACAACACACAGTCATTAAGCAACCACAACTATTTCTCACACACTCTTTGTCCCAAAAACACACACGAAGACAAAGGCCATGTTGTGTGGTTGAGGTCAACTGTTGTCACAGTGTTGTTCAACAGAGTCTTTCTGTCAGTGTCTGAATGGTGCCGTCACCCTCAGTCTCAACAGGAGTAACACAGAGATTGTTGCATCCATTATGATAATACGATGCTCATATAATGGGGGCCTTAAATACACGCCTTAAATAAAAAGTGGTTGCATTGAGAGCATGATTGCTGTAAGTTCACTGGCTGTGTTTTATACAGATTGTCAGAGTCAGCTGCCATGATGGGTTGTGGCTGTGAAAGTTAGTGCTAATGTAGATGAGCATTAGCCGCTCTGCAGGGGGGTTCGTTCTCCCAGGGCAGCAGTAGATTACATCACTGTCCTTCCCAGTGATTTCCGCATGTTGATGTGTATTCATCCGTAAGTCAGCATGACAGCATGACAGCGGGGTGAGAGCCTTGAAGGAGGGATGACAAAGAAGAGATGGGTGCCAGGCAAAGATGGGATGACAGGAAGAAGGATGGGTGCAGGGAGGAACAGGAAAGCAGGATGGCAGGAGTTGGAGGGCAGGATGGAGGGAAAGCCAGAGGCTACAATGATGGATTAAAGTCAGTTCTGTTTGGAGGTACATGTTTTATCTCCTGGCCATAAATACACTTAATTCTAGCCTGCAGTGGTGGATTACATGCAGTTACATTTGTGCATGCATGAGTTAACTGCACAAAAGGCAAATAAAGACTGACAGTGATTAACATCATCAGGAAGAAAAAACCTGGAAACTGGAAACGACAACTTGTTGAATAGGAAAGAGTTTGTTTGACTGAAATTGAATGACTTTTGGTATTCTTTGGACTTTTTAAACCTCTGGGAATTAAAAAAAAGTCCAATTTGTTTCTTTCAAACATGATAATTACATAAGGTAGTACCTTTGAGGCAACAAAATATGTCAAAAGTAAACTAAAAAAATCAGTGGCCATATTCAGCACAGAGGGAAAAGTGTGTTTGAAAATGAGGATGAAGGCAACTATTAAAAGTTCCTGTCTGTTGTCAACAGAGCTGAATGATTTGCAAAAATCAACTAATTGCAATGATTTTTCCCTGCATTGCAATTGCAATATTGTTGGGTGCTTATTTTCGGGTTCCCCTATTGATATCAGTTGATGTATCTAAGGGGGTGAATTTGTTTCCTAATTCTTATTTTGAATAAGAACAAAACAAACTTGAGGGACAAAAGTAAGTCTTTGTAGGAAAAAATCCACCAAACAAACTCTGTTAACACAATATGGTACTTTTAAAAAGATTAGAACATTACGAAAAGTTAACTATTTCAGGTCACTCATTTCAAAAAGTAAAACCAAGATATCATAAAGACTTATTAAACATAAAGTGAATCATTTCAAGCATGTATTTCTTCAAATGTTGATGATTATGACTTACAGATAATCAAACCCTAAAATTCAATGTCTCAGGAAATTGGAATATGACACAAGATAAAAAAAGGATATTTTAAACAGAAATGTCACACCTCTCAAAAGTTTTGCTACCTGAAGATCCTTTTTAATAATTATTTTCACCTTAAACTTATTTTTACTGCTACCTCTTGTCATTTTGTCCTCTCTCCACCTCTTAGATTGTTGCTCTTGCAAAGGTAGTTTTCAACAATTTGGCTTTTTGGTTGAGCAGGGTTGAGTTTTACAGTGGTGGAAAACATATACTGCAAAACATTGTATCTGATATTTTGACACATTTGAGGTGAAAGAAACATTGCACTGTCTATGAATAGCATATTGCAGTTAGTAGCCCAGCCGTACTTGTCAACCAAAATAAAATGAACTCCCATCAAGTATCAATACAGATGAAAGTGGAGCAACTTAGACTTTGCCAAGTTTGATGCTATCATCCTTATGTTACTGGAGTTGTTAGAGCATCTCCACCTCCACAGCTTCTTCACTGAGAGTCTTTATCTTATACAAACAAACCTTCACTCTTGTTACACTGTAACATCCTGATCTAAGCCACAGAGACTTAGCCATTGTTCCTTTTGTAACAAGTTCAGTATCACAGCTCCATTCCATGTCTTGTTGTTTTTACAGTCCATATGTCATTAAAACCTCTTCATATGTTTATTAACTTGTCTCTTCTGTTCATTAAGTTGCTGAATTTTGCTAAAAGGCTAAATACTTTTATTTTTTCTTTCTCTGAAGAACATCCTAACACCTGTTACTTGATGCTTCCTGCCGTCACCATGGAAACGGAGGCCAGTCACATGCTGGAGGCGGCGCTGGAGCAGATGGATGACATCATTGCAGGTGAGAGCTGTGAAGTTGTGTCGTCCTGTTGTCACTGCGATGACAGAATAAATGCTTCACTGAGAGAAAATTTCTGTTACTGTATCTGCTGTCTGTGGAGGAGGAAGAGTGGAAGTCACAAGATGTCACATGCTCAACTTTTACAGAATCATGTTTTGCTTTTTCAACAGCTGATGTCTGTACAAACTGACCTCTTACATTTACAGAATAGAAAAATGCCTGTTACCAGTTCCTCCAGAGTCACTGACGAATGAAGTTTTTACTTAAAAACTCTTTGACCATTACCACACTGTTTTTTTTATTTATTAACTTGGCTCATAAAATAAAGTCATTTATGTTTTGTTGATTATTTCTATGTAGTAAGAATGCTTCTTATAAAATATAACAGGCAAAAGATTAATACTACCAGTGAAACAAAACTTATAATTGATTTAGACTTAAATTATTTAAGAGCCCTACAGTCGTACTGTGTTTATTTATGTTTTTGTTGTAAATTGGATTATGCTTGCAGCAGCCTGTGCATGTCAGACCAACTTAATTGAACCAACAGTTGAGTAAATTCTTCGTCTGGTGCTTTAACCATGTGGAGCAGACAAACAAAAGAGCAGACTTAGGTTTTCATCATCAAATACTTATGCTGTGAAACAGATAAATAGATATATCTAGTTAAGCTCCCTCCATGCAAATAAGAACTTTATTCTGTTATGTGTGAGTAAATAAAGTAGGTTTAAATGCTCAACTTTTGCATCTGAAGCCCATCAAGTCCCTGCTGTGTTTCTAAAACATGCTGATCTCATCCAGCGCTCTGAGTTGCTGTTCCCGCTCGCAGTGACCACAAATAGAAATACATTAAAAACCCCATTAGCGATAACATCAGCCAATCACTAACAAGGAAATTAGAGACACTTATCAGCAGAATTTAGACATGTTGGTCATATTGCATTCCATGATCAACATTTTTTTCTTCACGGTTTAACTTCTTGTGGGGTTACATGTGAGCACTCCACAGCTTGATGACTTTTATTATTATTGTGCTAAAGATGTGACTGAAATAACGCTCTGAGCCACAGTTTTCAGGGGAGAGCATGACTGCGAGACTTTGTTCCTTCTGTCCTTTTTCACCCCCCTGACCCCTTTTCATGTTGTTGATGCATTCTTTTTTATGTTGGGATCACTGTAAGAAAATCAACATCAAAAGGTGTACTATGCATTACAAGTTAAGGAAAGGATATAAAACCAATCAGATTACCGATAACAGAAAAGTGAAAAATGTACAAATATCCATCTAAAATACATCCCTTCTGATTCAGTGTCATGGTCACTTTAAGGCCTGTGTCTACTGACGGCAACTCTTGTACTGTCCGCACCCTCATGCCTCATTTTAGAGCATCTCCCACTGGTACTTGCCGTAGCATAAACTCGGAGGTGTGACACTGTACCAGGAGTAGGACCCACAATGTAGGACTTAGGGGTCAGGGAGAAAGTTCAAAGCCTATTTAGTCGAATCCAAGTTTCAGCACACAAGAAGCTAAACACTCAGACAAAGGTTAAGACAGAGATAAAGTCAAATAAACATACATATATACATTCAAACCAGGATAATTACAGGAACAAGAACTTTATCTGTCAGATTTGACTTCAACAAACCAGATCTGTTTGTTCTTTTTTCACAGTCACTCATTTTTGTTGTGTTATGATAAAAATGATCTCTCTGATTATTGTTAAATATGTTTCTCATGTTTTTTCAGGTTCAAAAGTAGCAGCTGCAGAGTTCTCAAACAGCATGTATGACCTTGGCTCTCCCATCAGCACTGGACCGCTGCAGGTCGTTCAGTTAGCTGAGGACCTCAAACTTGCCTTGGAGCTTCAGCCCAACCAGGAGGAGAAAGAAAGTCTCCGAGCACAACTTCCTGCTGAGACAGCTCAGGCCCTCATGGACTGGCTTCAGGTGGAGACTGTGAGTACAAGTGCTGCTTTTATGTGTCACTGTGTTTAGTTAGTTAACTAACTACTGAGCTGCTACAGCCATTGAGATTGTCACATGTGATCTGTTTAATGTGATGTTTTATCCAGATGAGTTTATGAAGGGACTTTTTAACAAGGGTTCAGTGAGAGCTGGATTCCAGTTTGTGTTTCTGTTACATCAGCGTGGTGACATAAACTTGGTTTTATTGTCAGTTTTGAGTTCTTTTAGTATTCATTTCTATGAAAAATACATGAAATATTGCTCAAGATTAGCATCAGATGATTCACTTTGTCACGCTTGACTTTTCAAATGTGATGAACCGTCTCCTGATTCCCATGATGCATTGCATTTTGTTGTTGCTCCCTGCAGTAGATACAGGTTGCTTTTCCACACACACAAAAGCTCCTTTCTCTTTAATAAAAGCTCACACCAAAGTGTTCAGACACTCACACTTGTTAAGTAAAGTGTTAACAAACTTTGAACTTCTTATTTCTTCTCCAACCAGTGGAGTTATTATATCATGATTGAAATAAGTGACTTACTCCTGTATTATTGAAAACAAAAACAAGTCATTACCAAGAGGATTTATGGAGCTCTCTATTTTAAATTTGTGATCAAACTCTCACCATCCCTACAAATGACACAGCTGGGTCTGAAACTCCACTGTGCTCACATCTCTGTGAATAACCGCTGAGTCCAGGATGTATCTCTTGGTGTTGCCACAATTACATAAGCATGTTAATTGTGATGTTTTGGAAGTTGACAGGGACAAGGAGGCAAACATGCAACATGCTAACTAAAAGAACCAGCTGTTTATATGTTGAGGGCTTTTCTTTGAGAGAGGACTGTTTCTGGAGACTGTGCAGTGCTCTCTGCTCATATTTTAAGGTCAGGGTTATCCTAACAAATTAGACAAGCTGAACTGGATTCATCTGTTCCTTCAACACCGATTAGACAAGGCTGGATTCAGAGGAGAGCTGCTTCAGGACCACAAACAAACAAACATCTGCTCTCATTACTGTATTTTTCTGCACACACTCTCTTTATGAAATTATTGGATCAGTTTCTCTGCCACCACCCCTTCGTGACTTCACATGTTTTAAAGTGCAGCACAGCATTTTTTGAAACATTGGTCATAAACTATTGCTTGTTTGTCTTCGAGCTGGTGCTGAACAGGAACTGCATGAAGTTTGATTTTGCAAGTGAATAAATATTTATTTTTTACACTTTTCCTCACTGATTGTAATCCGTGGCTGGTGTTTTTTTCCAATAGAGAGAGTTGTTGTGGGGTCAGAAGGGTCAACAGTTCTGTCAGCAGCAGAGGAATTTAGCTGCTGAGCGACAGAACAGTTATTATTCTGAGCCGCTCTGACCTGAGGTTTTAATGTCAGCAGGAACTCACAGCTCATGTAGTCCACCATCACTGTCATGGTTTTATCATCGCTACCTTAATTTCTCTTTCTTTCTTTCTTTCTTTCTTTCTCTCACTTTCTGCCTCCCTTTCTTCCTTCCTTCCCTCCTTGCTTCCTCCTTTCCTCCCTACATTCATTTCTTACTTGTATACTTTCCTTCCTTCTTTCTTTCATTCCTGTAATCTTTCCGGCCTCCCTTCCTTCCAACTTTCACTCCTTCATTTTTTCCTTCCTTTCTTCTTCCTTCCTTCATTCTTTCCTTCCTTCCTTCCTTCATTTTTTCCTTCCTTTTTTCCTTCCTTTCTTCCTTCCTTCCTTCCTTCCTTCTTCCCTTCCTTCCTTCATTTTCCTTCCTTCATTTTCCCTTCCTTCCTTCCTTTCTTAATTTTTCCTTCCTTCCTTCCTTCCTTCTTTCCTTTCTTCCTTCCTACATTTTCCTCCCCTCATTTTTCCTTCCTTTCTTCCTTCCCTCTTTCCTTCCTTCTTTCCTTCCTTCCTTCTTTCCTTTCTTCCTTCCTTCCTTCCTTCTTTCATTTTTCCTTACTTCCTTCCTTCATTTCCTTCCTTCATTTTTCCTTACTTCCTTCCTTCTTTCTTTACTTTCTTCCTTACTTCATTTCCTTCCTTCATTTTTTCCTTCCTTCCTTCCTGCCTTCCTGCCTTCCTTTCTTCTCCCATTCATCTTTTCCTTGTCCTCCCTTCCTTCCTTCCTGCACTCTGCTCTTTTCTCCCTCCTTTTCATTTTCCTCCCATCCTTTTTTCCTTCCTGCGCTCCTTACTGCATCTCTTCCCTCATTTTGTATTTTCTATCTTTCTGTATTTTCTCCTTATTTTTACCCTCTTTTCTTCAATTTTATAATCTCCTATTTAATTCTTCCCTTTTTTTCCTTTTTTCTTGGGGTCTTCCCTTTATCCTTTCTTTTACTCTTTGTCCATCCTTTTTTTCTTCCTCCTTTCCTTCCTTACTTTACTTAGTCCCTCCTTCTTCTTTCTTTTATTCTTTCCCTTCTTTCTTCTTTTTTTCTCACCCTTTCCCTCTTTGCCAGCTTTCTTTTCTTCTTAAGTCCTTTCTTTCTCTCTGTCTGAATTCATTTTTAGAAGGAAAAACATTTTCATAACAAAATCATTTTGACATTCATTTTGATCTCAACTGAGTCAATAAGTCTGGCTGTTTATTATTGTAGGGATTTTATTTATTATTAAACTTTAATATATAGTTACATTGGTCTCTTAAAATATTTAATAGAATAATGTCACTTTATTTAAATACACTTCTTTATCAGTTGTGCATGTCTTTTGATTTCTCCTGAGCTCTTCCCATTTCTGTGCAGTACATTCAGACTTTCTGTTCTTGGATTTATACAGTGATACACATGGGGAGCAGCAGATTTGTAGGACTAAAAGCTCTTTTTCCATGGAAAATGTGTGATTATGATAAGCTTGAGGGCTTGCATAATTAAGATCTTGTTTAATTGTCAGGCCTGCCCCTGCTTCACCTCTGTGTCTGTGTCTGAAGCAGTCAGAAATTAGCTGGAGTCTCCATTTCCAATATGGCGACTGCTGTGTTTGCTTTTTAGTCAACTTCTTCAGAAACTGGTGGATTATGTTACTGATGCTGTTTTTATGTTTTAAACTGTTGTTTATATCTTGTTGTTTAAAAAAGGATTAAGCTACAGATGCCAAACATCACACTGAACTCAGACAGCTGTTTAAGTGTCATATTTACTATTGTGCTACATGAAGCTTTTTGCATCCAGAGTTACAGTGGTATTTGAGGGAGGGAAAGAGGGAAGAAAACAACAGAAAGTTTTGGGAAAGGGTCCAGTGACTTTTCCTCTGAGACATTATTACAACTCCACTATAATCTGCTTCCTGTGCCGAGTTCCCTCCCTATCACCCTCACACCCTCCGTCTGTCCTGCATGTCCTCTCAGACTTTCTTCATTTCTTACTCTTTACTACTCAACATCCTTCACTGTTTTCTCTCTTTGTCTTTTTAACTCCATCCTGTGAATCTCCGGTTTTGACACCGTCCCTTGCGTTACTGATGTGACTCTGTTTATAAATGGGGCACTTAGTGTAGCTGCTGACACTCAATGCTTCGGCAAGAGGATTGCTCGGGACTGTTGAGGTAAGCTTGAACAGTTTCATCAGGCTTTTTTTCTCTTCTTTGAACTGAATTTGATTTTCCTTTTTCACTTTTTGTTATAAAGTACAAGTGTTTTTTTTAGGAGAACTCTGTGGTGAGATGGATGTGTGTTTTGAACTGGCTCCACCGGCACAAAGTTTCAGATTGTTTCAGGTTGTTTCAGGTTGTTGTAGATTGGTCTGGCTGTATGAGGATGTTTGTTGTTGTTGCTCTGTGTTGTCCTGCAGAGGCTGCTGTTTTCTGCTCAGACGGCACAGTTAGACTTTTACATACTAACCTAGTTTGTAAAAGCTGAAAAGGAAAACTGACTCTTGGATCCAGTTCAGCAGCTCTTTAAGCTCTTACATTGTTTCAACAGCAGATGTCTCACATGTTGCACCCAGTCGCTTGCCAACAAGCCCTCCCCTTTCTCCCCCCTTTTTTTTCTTACTTTGATGCTTTGATGGCTTCTTCTCTTTCTCCCCCTTTCTCCCCTCTCCTTTTCTCTTCACTGCTCCCTTCCTCCATCATTATGTCCAAGTTTTTCTCCCTAAGTTCATTGTTTTTGTTCTATAGATGCATTGCAGCATGGTGGTGTTTTATCTATGAAGCTATTCATTTGCTTTATTAGCAGTTTTTACAAAGCATGAATCCAGGAAATGTACGTTTTGGTTCATTTGAAACCTGATGAATGTTATAAACTGAGGCCGTTCAGTGTGTCTGTTTTTTTCCCTGAAGTAACATTTCATCTGTTTAATTTAATGGGAAAAGGTTCCATCTAAATTATTTATCCTTTACTGTTGTGATAAATATCAAAGACTTTCAAAGACTTGAATATTCTTGCAATTAACCATGTAAATTGTTGTTTATAATTTGTTAAAGTGAAGGACCAGGATCCCCTAGCTTGTATCTCTACAGACACAAACGTGTTTCCTGTTTGTCGCTTGTTGACTCTTGTGCTTCAATTTACAGTAAACAGAGAGTCAACCTTTCTGTACTCTGCCATGAGTCTCTAAAAGCTAAAGAGGAAAGTAGATGAAAAGGGTTTTTATTTTTTTTGATTTACATTTAATTTGGGGTGATGGATTGATGTCCTACTCTGTGTGTATCACAACTTTGAGTCACAGTTTACAGGAAATCTGATTCAGAAGAACTGCCAGGGAGTAGACTTCGACTCAAACTGTGGCAAAGGTCAGTGAAAGCAAACATACACTAAAAGTTGCCAGTTAAGTAACTTAAGAAGAATTGAACGACATCATCCATTAGATCAGAGGCTCCAAAAATTTTCAGCCTATGACCCCCGAATTAGTGGAGCTGGAGACCAGTGACCCCCTGGGATAGGAATGCAGGTATAACCAACCTAAAAACAGAGACAGAAGCCCAAGATACCTAGTTAAGCTGATCTATCAAGAGTTAATCTACAATGTGCACATATTGCTGTGTTTCCGAAATGAATCGGCTGACATTGATTCTCATTTTCCTGGTGAAGTCGCTTTGGGGGTTGTATGACAACAAAGAAATGCAGAACAGACAAAAATATCGATAGTTTTACACTAAATTTAACCTCACTTTTCTTTATGTGCTCATAATAATGTAATGTAACTGTGCAATTGTTAATAATTTTTGATCTTGGAAAATGTTTCACAACATCACTTTCAGTGTTTTGAAACTCCCAATTTGGGAACCACTGCTCATACTGGATAATCCTTCATATTACTCCATGTAACTCAATGTTCACTTTCTAAAAGGGATATTACGTCCATGCAAAACCGTCCCAGTCATTCTGGGCATGTGACCTGTGATTGCTGTAGTGGAGTAAAAAAAGCTTGGCTGATTATCAGGGGAGTTTATTTGAGGATCGGCTGCTCCCTCTTGTCCTCATTTTGTCCACCTCTTCCCCGTCTTCCTGCTCCTCCCTGCTGACCTCAAGGAGCAGGATCAAAGACCCACATGCCCTGCAGTTAGTCTGCCCCCCAGAGGGCTTCTCTCCAGAGATTGACCGTTATGAAAAACGCTCACACAGATACAAACGTATAAACACAGGATGCATCATTAGGACAGGAAGTGGTGCTCATTACTGCTGACCCACAGACAAGAGCATGTTTTCAGATCATCATCTTTGATTGCAGACTGGGTTTCCCATTTTTGTAGCAGACTTTTCCATAATCTGTTGTAACAGAGCATGTGTGGTTGGAATAGAAAACAAATTTGACACATAATAGCACTGCAGGGTCAGCCAAGTGGTTTAATTTGAAAATGTCTTATCTCTTTATTCACTTTAATGATTCTTGTCATTTTGCAAACAGTTGTCACAGCTGTCTCACTGCCTTAAATCTTTTGATTTGAATCGTTTTATGAGAGAAATGTAGAGTGCGGGCATATCCTGTCAACCAATCCCAAAAGAACATTAATGATGCTTTTTATTGAATACTCATGTGCATGTCGTTCACTGGGGTGGACATGTCTGTAACTTTCTGAACAAAGTGAATAATTGAAGTAAGATTTGAAAACATTTTTTCATGCCTCAAGATGAATCCAAGCACTTGACTCAGGCTTTTTTAAATCCATGCATTAGATGGTTAATACTCGTGTTGGTATCAGATGAGAGAAAACATTTATTATATATATGCACCAGGGTGGCGCCAAAGCTGACACCAACAAAAGTTCCTCAAAAGACATTTAGGGGAAGTTGAGTCTTTCTTTATTATCCTTTTGTCTGTGCTGATATAAAGATATGTAAAGATATTAGGTGCTGCTGCTAAAACAGTTAAAAGACTAACAGGTTTGCAGAGATGACTGTTTTAATACTGTGGACTGTTTTGTCTAAATTGATTGAAGCTTTTTAAAGGGCTCAGTAGTTTTCTTAAACTCTACATATTTGTGATATAATCACTAAGTGAGTCATTTAATTTCAAGTCTTAAAGTCAGTTACACTATAGATCACATCTCTGTTCTTGTAGGCAGGTAGATGTGCTTATATAGTCAAGGTGACATTGGTGCTCATTGGTGTACTTTTTTTTCAGACTGAATTTACATATTGTAACAACTACCTAAAAACAAAATTAAAATACAAACAAACACACACACACACAGCCTGGCATAAACTGTTAAGACACTCAGGAATTTATTCAGTTTCAAAGAGTAGTTCATGTGATAATAAGCGGCACAATTCACTGAACTGAGATTGTGCTTATGTTAATGAATCTGTTGTCCAGATGAGTGGAAGTCATTGTTTTAATGAGCCAGTTGTCAAATATTTTAACTTGGAAACAAACAGGTATATTTACACACTGCAAGAGAGAGGGAGGATTTTTTTCACTATAATTGAGAAGATGACCTTTCACTATGTTGGCTTTGTGACTTCATCAAAAGGCAAACTGGAAAAGTGCTGTGTTTGTACTGACATTACAACCTGTTGCTGCTTCGTTTATTTGACATCAGATGCTGCTGGTAAAGAGTTTGTCTGTGAGTGTTTATGGAGGTAGAGAGAGAGGAAGAGAGAGAGAGAGAGAGAGAGAGAGAGAGAGAGAGAGAGAGAACACAGGCCAAGACATAAACAGATGACAGAGAGAGAAAGAAAACCTCCCACCTCCTTTCTGGGCTCGGCCATTTGGCTGTCAGACCATCCAGAGCAGGAAGAGGGGAAAAAGAAGGCAGCTACAGAAAAGTTAAGAAAAGAAGAAAAGAGAAGGAGTGAGTTGGAGTTGACAGAGGAGCAAAGAGGGAAAGAATTTTAACAACTCTCAACCCAGAGACGAGAGGGAGGAGGGTACAGAAGAAGCTGCGAGTGTCCAGTGAAAGAGAGGCGAGGGTGAAAGCAAAGGAGCATAAAGAGGGCAGAAGTAGAGAAAGAGTGAGTATAAAGGAGTGGAAGAAAAAGAGAGAGAGAAAGAGGAGTGGTGAAGAAAGAGAGGGACAAAATGGGGGGAGTTGTTCAACTTTGAAGGCAGGCAGGGATTGTAAAACGCCTCCTCCACAGCTGTTACCGTCGTAGCCACCCACCCACACGCTCACGCACACATGCTCACACACACTCACGCTCACACACACTCACACACATGATAGCGCTCACATGCTACAGCAGTGTGCATACTAAAGACGTTCACTTCGCCCAGTCTCTGGGTTGTGTTCACACATCTTCACATGCACACAGTCTGAGTGAGGGCAACATAAACAGACAAAGGCAGAGCCAGCGTGATGGGCTGGGAGCATGGAGACTCCCATTGACTTCCACCGGCACTTCTCCTGGCTTAAAAAGGTGAGCATGTGTCACACTCTAACAATTTTTCAGTGTTTCCAGACTCTTCTTCTTTAGCATTCATTTGACAAGATTGATGCCTTGAAGGAAAGCCAGTTCTCTTTTCGTCATTGTTGTTAGAAAACAGGGAAAATGTTGTGTACGACTCAGATGAGAGGAACTCCTCTGCTCCAGTGAGATAACTATCACACCAGCACAGATCCATGTTATTGTCCTGCTCTTATTGTCTTATTTCCTATCAACAGACACTTTTATGATGTAGTTTCCTCCAGCTCTTGACTGTATCCTCAGCTTGTTGCAGAGTTGTCAGGACATGTTGTGTAAATGTGTGTTAGTGTCTTTGTGCAGAGGCATGTGTCACAAGAACTGTTATCAGATTAGACGTATTATCCATCAGCTGATTGTTGTTGTCAAAGCAGTGTCCGATAGCACTGGATTCAATCAGAGACAGACTTTGCTGCAGGAGGTTTGAGCTGCAGTTAAGACCTGAGGTTTGAGGAAAACGTGCTGAGTTTGAGGCTGTATTTTGTGTTGTCTTGGAGTCATGATAGCAGACTATTGTGGATATAATACAGTGTCTGTCTGCGTCATTTGGTCTGTTGCCTGAACATTGTCTAACAGAAACAGTAACACAACATAACTGTAAATTAGAAAATCACCTCATCACTGCATCCTTTAAAAAGTTGTCTTGACTAATAGTTTTAAAATAAAGATGTGCTCTCCATTCATTTGCCTCCAAAACAAATGCACACAATTTTGTGTGATGGTGCTCATGGGAAATGAAGTCTTTATCCTGTAGCTGCAATCAATGCTAATCAGATAGTCTTAACAGACCCTTTCATGCCATGTCACAATGATGAGAGATAACTTTTCCTCCAATGATTTTTATTCCACAGATGAACCAATTGACCTATAACTAAGCCACATTCCTCCGCTTATTTGGACAAACAATGAACATTCAGTGACAGGCTCTTCAGGCAGGTGTCACTTCAGGAGGCCGTTGATGATTTTTGGAGACAGAAAAACCACATATCATCTAGAAGTCACCAAAAGGGTCTAAACTACACAGACTGATATATTAATTGCTATATTAATCAATTTATTTTTGACAAGGTTGATGAAAAACTTGAGGCAAGAGAGTCGCTTCATTATGTTTGGTGCCACAGTATTTCTATGAAATCGTTCAGCACGTTTTCCAACCTTTGTTATTTCGGCTGTTGCAGATAAGTTAATAAAGCCAAGCTCCAGAAGTTAACTTTAGTTTAATGTCAGAGCCTTTAGGTCAACAGCCAACAATGATGAATCTGAATTTACGATCACCAACGTATAAAAACTAAAACAAAGACGGCCAATGAAAATATTATAAACAATGAGTTATGACCTAACGTCTGGCTAACTCAAGCTAATGCTAGAGATTTAGTCATTCATCTTCTACCACTTATCTAAAGTTAGAGATGTTAAAGACAACTATTCTTCTTCACAGCAAGGTCACAATAAGTTTTCTCAAATATGATGTTGACTTGTTTGGAACAGATGTAGATACCCTTGATGATTGTATTCATGTTGAGTTGATGTTGTGGTCCGACCCACAACTTTATCCAAAAAGAAAGAGGGTTTTAGAAAAGGGTAAAACAATACACCCCGTCACCCAGGATACCTTGTGTCTGAGTTGCACGTACCCGAAAAAACCGACCTAAAACTGACTTTCTGCAATTTAATTTAATAGATATCAGAGCAGAGAATGTCCAAGTTTTTGAGAACGGCCAAAAACACTTTTCCTGCCGTTGCAAGCAGTTCCTTTACTTCTAGTGTAATATACAAGCTCGTCAGATGCATACCTGAGTTAACTAAACAATGACATGACTGATTCTCTGAGAAGGGAAAGGCTTTCACTGAAGATAAATTTGTATTTCAGAGACAAGCACATCATTATAATTTATGCGAAAGTCACTCAAAGTGTCACAGAGACTCATTTCACATGAAGTGAAGGAGAGAACTTGAAGAACAAGTCCGGTTTAAGGAGTTTACTTTACAGTATTTCATTGTTTCCTGCTCATCCTTAATCAGCAAGTTGTGTTGTCATGTGATATTTGGGGACTAAAAGTTTGCTGTCAGTGCCTGTTTGTATAAGCTTGTGCTAATATGGTACTACTGAAGGTCTTTGTAAGTTGGAATAATTTTAGATGCTGCAGAGTTGGTGGATTCAACTTGATCTCAAAAAATGGAAAAGGGAAATACTACAATTACTTTGATCAGGGGCTACGTGAGAGAGAAAATGATCCCGTCTACAATGCAGGTAAATTGTTTTTATTTTTGGGAAATATAATTAGCTTCTTAAAAAAACTGAATTCTGTGATTTTGCATTAATGTCTCTTTGAAATTCAGGGTATGGTCGATATAGTGCTTCAACAACCACGAACACACTACACACAAACTTCTGTGCTTGTCCTGGGCTTTTATAGTGGTAGTGTTACTGCACTTAGCAAGAAAGTTGAATATTGCATGCTAAAGCTACAACTCGAATAGTAGGAAGAAAAATGAACAGTCATCTCCTCTAAAACTATCAGAAGGAGCTATCGGCCTCGACATGTCAACATCTGTTGAATCTATAGCTGCAGAACACAGAAATGCAGCAGCAGGTATTTTGAAGCTGCGAATGTATCACCATTATTTAACACACAGAGATGACACCTTTCTGCCCCTTTAATGTCACCCATTTTCTGACCATTTTAGCATTTTCTTTCTTTTTATCCATGCCATTAATTACTTCTGTTTTCTAGCCTTGTGCCATGTCATGCACTGCATCTTGTAAACAAGTCTCTAAAGCTGCTCTGCAGGTAACAGAGAGAGAGAGAGAGAGAGAGAGAGAGAGAGAGAGAGAGAGAGAGAGAGACAAAGAAAGAGGGACACTTATTGATTGGGTGAGAGACAAGATCTTATGCCCCCTCAGGGATGCTGACAGGATTTTCCACTGTTAGCCATCCTCTTAGCTGTCGGATCCACTAACTAACTTGCTTTGACTATTTAGGAAAATAGCTGTTTTGGAATATCAGTTTAGTGCATGGTATTATCATCAGGCGAGTGTCAGCCTCAATAAAGAGGGAGTTTTAATCTTTCTGTTCCTGTGTTTAGAACTGGGAACTGTCTTCGTAGCATGTTCAATGAGGGCATTATATAAAGGGGGGTTAAATAGTCACCATTTTTCACTCACTGATGTTTAAAAACCCTTAAGTCAGCCTCTGTCTGACACTTTGTTTTAGATGTTGTTCTCCTCAACAAACCGCCTTCACTCTAAAAATAAATTGCCAGCTCTCTAGAGGCTTGTTGCAGGCATAGCTTCCTTGGTGTTTGAGGTCCACCCCTACAAAGTGTCATTACCCGCATGTATGGTGTTAGTCTGAAATTCTGCACATGCTCAGTACAGACATCCAGCATTGCTACTTTATATCCATATTTAAAACATGGGAAAGCAGAATACCCCCTCTTTAATAGTGTCAAGAAATGATTTCAGTCCAAACTTGGACCCACACAAAAAAATTAAAATGCTCACATTGGTAGAAATCTGGTGCATTTGTACCATGATAAATCTCGATATACTTTTGGAGAGATAAATTGTTGTAAACAGCAGAAAAAAAACTCCTCCCCTTGCCCTGTGAGTGTAACTTAGACGTCAAATGCTGTAGGACCATCTTTAAAATTAGATTTGGAGAAACAGTGGTAAACAGGAGAGACGAGCAAGGCTAATGTGTTTCACAGGACAACATCTAAATCAAATCAGCCTTCTGCACTGAATCAGAGGTGTAAGGATCCATTGTTTTTATCCGACAACCAGTTTGAATTGTAATCTATTGTAATTAGGTTTGTGATAAATAATGTGTCACCTCAGTAACTCCAGAGTTATGATAGTTTAAAGTGGGTACAGGGGTCAAAAAGCAGAATGAAGCAGCAGAAGTTTAAGTATATGATTAAAATGTATCTACAGTGTGACTGTAAAGACTTCAAATTGCAGGAGAGGATTGTACAGAGCTTTATTTGTGAGTCATCAAAGTTGGCCCTGTCCTGAATGTCTTCATACATTTTCAGGATGTTGGATCACACACAGCCCTGTGCGTCATTAGGATCCCACCCCAAACACAGGATGGAGCTTTAACTGTTAAAACTGTAAAAACTGCTCCAAAAACCTAAAATCCCCTCTCTACACATGGTTTTACTTAGGGAAAAATATTTGCTATAGGGGTGTATACATACCCCAGCAGTCTCACATACATACAACCTTGAATATCTTGTCTAATGCAGGGAAATGTCCTTGTTGGACCAAACAAAGCATCATTCTGCTTCATTCCAATAATTTGCCCATCAGTCTGGGAAAAAGCTATGAAGTGATAATCTGACCCATGTTTTCTATCCCTCTGTCTGCTTCCTTCCTTCCTGGTCCACTCAGTCCTCCAGGCGATGACAGACAGATAGAAGCAGACCAGCCTGGTCCCCTTTATCAACTCTTTCAAGTGTTGTGTCACCTCCCTGAAATGGTCAGCTTCTCAGTTGTCTCATGAGAACATCTGCGATTACAACATATTTCAAATACTTTATCTCTCCCACTGGAGTTACAAACCAGAAGTCGTTCAGTAGCAATATTGCAAACCTAGAAACTGGGAGTGAACCGAAACCTTCAGACGTAAGCTCTTTCTGCTCTTTATGACACCTTTGGTGACAGCCAGGATCATTTGACTCTTGTTTGATCTTACACTTTCCCTGTCTTCCCTCCTCCCCACCTTGCCTATACTTCTACTATATAGTAAACTAACAGGCTCAGTTTGTCCATATGGTATGTGTCAGTGAGCTCAGTCAATGTACATCCTCAGCACTCTTAACCTCAGCTGTTGACAGAGACTGAAATATTGAACTTTATTTGTTTTCTCAGTTAGACCTCTGTGTCTTATTTTGTGTTCATTTGAGGCCAAAAGCAAAGATATCATCTTCTTAGCTTAAGTCTTCTCAATCCACTTATCATCCCATCAGTTGTACAAACCTCAGCTTGTCCTGTCTGCATGTTGGATGACTTTTGTGCAAGATACAGGGCCCTACTTTTCACCCGTAGGGCTCAGATTGTGATTTCCTGAATGATGACATGTTGCTTTGCACTTCTTTGGTGTAAAATGTGTTTATAGGTCATAGATGAGTAAGACTTTTGAAAAGGCCATTTTTAAAACACTAAAATAAGGATACTTATTTGCCCATTGTTCAAACAGTTGAAATGTAGTGTATACATGCATTTATACAAAAAAAGGTTAAGTGTTTTTAGTGTTTTTAAAGTTGAATGAAAGAATAGCCTTGAAAAAATGTCATTTCTGGCAACTGTTATTGGTCTCAAAATTAATATATTGCTGCAACATTATTGATTGTTCAACAACTATCAGTAATTAAATAGACTGTTTAAGAAGGACAGGCTTATAGATTTGCTGGTACAATTTGTTATTCAAAGTTTTAGGGCAGTCGCTACACATGATACCCAAAAGTCAATGGAAAAATTTAGTTTGACTGAAAAAGTAGGCTTTACGTCGGTGACCCATTTATGAGAGGGTGTCTGTGGTACAAAAAGCTGTCTACTAACATTTTATTTTCACTTTTTAAAGTGTGATTAAGTCAAGAAAAATAGAGATAGCATGGTTGGTGGTCTCGAACTTGAAGCTATGTTGACATATCCTATGGATAATATTGCAGAAATAGGCCCCTTTTCACTCAAACCTACACTGCACACAAGTTGTATGTGCAGACTTTCTGTCCTCCTTTATGTGTGGTTTTGGGCTGCCATGTGCATAATGTCAGGTTTGCATTGCAATTTTAAAGTAACAAGAATACACTGAAGTACCAGCACCATAAACATCGTCACATACATTTTTCTGACTTATTATGAAGTCCCCATGGATAACAGTTTCATAGTTATTCAACCAGCACGTATGGAGATGCTTATTGATTTTAGGCCTTGTTAATAACGAATTTAAGCCCAAATCTCTCCGGTCTATCACTTCTGTTTTGTTCTTCAGTGACTCCACTGTTTTCACCAGCTAATCATTCACTCAGGCTAAAGCAGATAGTACACAATGGATTGTTGGAGTTTTCTTCTGGGAAACAGCTAATCCTGCTGATGAAAACAAGGTGGGAAATAGAGAGAGGGTCAATAGAAACAGTGAAATCACAAACTCTGGACCTAAAACTAAAGATCTGAAAATCTCTGTGAGCTGAGGAGAGCAGCAAAGTGGGGCAACGATTGTAAGTTTGACATAGTTTCAACAGACTGTTTAAATTATTTGAACTAATTTATGAATGCAGGCTTCCATTCAGATGTAGTCTTTCAAAACCTTTCAATCTGACTTTATTCTGATAATCTAGTTCCACCATTGTTTTTTTCTTCTTAAGGTGCAGTCAGTTTTGAGGTCTGACAGTTTAACTAAAATTTTAACACAACACATGCAGCTCACTGGTTTCTGACTTGGTCAAAGCTAAATAGAGGATTTCTGTCCTCTCCAAATCTAAAGGAGACATAAATCCTCATCTACTAATGTTCAGGCGTCATGTCTTGATAATAATGTTTCCTCCTCCTCAGTTTTCCTGTCAACAGCATCAGCAGGATGAGAGTCAGCATCACTGGACACACACTCAAAGACAGGATAATCTGACTCTCCAGTGAGAAATGGAAACATTGTCATCCAAACCTTACATCCTTTTACATGCTTAAACCTGACTGCTGAGTTGCAGTACAGTACATTTAATGCTAAAATCTGAACAGACTCTGAAACTGGTGAAATCGCCTCTGACCCAAAGACCACTGTGCTGCGCTCTGCTCTACTCGTGTAATTCTATACCACAAAACATTTTCCTCCCTGGACAGAGCCTGATGCAGCTTTTTCTTTCATTAAACAGCTCATCTGTTTATAAAATATCTATGTCTGTTTTCTTAAAGAATTTTTGTTAACCTCAGAGTCAGCAGAACTGTTTGGTTTCATGCTTATCATATCACAAGCTGTTGGGAATAAGACCATTTCATGCTCTGCTGACACTGGACCAGCAAGAGTCAGAAAGTCAGATGATCTTTTATAACTTTTTGTCATGTGCTTTCAAGAAGGGAAAGAAAGTGTTTTTGAACAGTAGGAGATCTGTTACCTCCATGTTTGAGGGTCGGTCACCGGTTTGTACACTCTATTTCACTGTGGAAATGTTTTATACTCCACTTCTGAAACAGCTATTCATTACCATCATCATTTGATGTAGCTGTAGGCCTGGAGAAACTTGACATTTAAAAGTCTCTGCTTCTGCTTGTGATGAATAATAGTTACACAACAATACATGGCATTCAGTATTTATTATCCGCTGTTGAAGCTGATGTTATATGAAGGAAACATGACCTTGTAATTTGTTGGAAATTTACACATAACATCCTCACTTCTTTTTAATTCTGCTGTTTCAAGTCAAGCTGACTCATGTACAACATGCTAAAAAGAACAAAGTGAAACTCAGTCATTTAACTGACTTTTCCTCTGTGTTTCTGTCCAGGTGAACTTGTGTGCTCCAGCCAACAATGAGACCTACCAGGAGCGCCTGCTCCGCCTAGAGGGAGACAAGGAGTCTCTGGTGCTACAGGTCAGAGCTTTATATGTTTGTGTGATTGTTTCTGAATCTGTTTGTTGTTGGGTCTACTCCATCAAGTTCATGAAGCCTCAGGAAATGAAACCAATCTCTGAGTTGGAAGCGTCCTACCAGGGTTGACATAACATTGTCCTGGTCAATTATCAGCGGCTGATTTTCATCAGTTGGCTGATTATCTGAATCAACTCTTGATTTCATTCATCCTGGATACAATAATTGCTCAACACTGGTTTCTCAGTTTCATTCGGTCTGTTTTACACTCACTGTCCTGCCAACAACTACAGCCACACTCTGAGCACTTGTATGGTTTAATTCTACTTTCGTAAACTGTGAAATGTGAACAACTTTCAGTGTTAAAGCCCCTCATTTAATGCTGTTATAGGATTATAACTATACCAGTAAAAAGTAGACTTTTCTTTTGACTGGTCCAGACTTACATTTTTATTTTCTATATTATATTACAGATCGACTGATATGGATTTTTTTTTTAATGCCAAATGGCAACACCAATTTTTGTTCATCACCCTTGGCCTATGACTGGTACAAGCTGCCAATTTTCTTGGGCTGATATTTTGAGCCGATACTACTTTTGCTCCCTCAATTTGTATAATAAAAATGACACAATAATGACAAATGTTAAGGGTCTCAATTTTAAAACAACAGTAACATAAACTTCAACGATATGGAAAAGAGAGGTAGAATATGTTGTAAACATTAGTAACAGCTTTATCTTTGTTGAACTTTATTATACACATATTTAGATATAGTTTTGAAGTTGCTTTTTTCTGATCATATAGAAGACAAAACCCACAAAAGCATAAATGTTTACATCTCATTGAGTGGTATATTTTGTGCAGTTCTCAGTCATTCAGTTGTTTTCATCATGATGTTACTGAAAAACCCATCTGTGCATAAATGATCTTGGATATGTTGACAAAAGTTTTGCCCTACTTGGAAACTTTCTCAGTTTTCCATCCCCAATCTTCGTCCTTTTACATGTGATATCATAACAAAACGTGACCAGACACCTGGGGCCGTCTTAGCATTTGTTAACTGACGACATTCAGAGTAACTATAAACATCAGCTTTGCCATGCAAAAGTAGAAGATTATACATCTCTGCACAGTATGATGTCAACAGGCTCTCTGCATTCAGATCATTTTAACAGCATCATTTATGGCTGAGATTTTACACTTATTTTAAACTTAAAAAACATGTTTTTTTGGACTGATTCTAATCACCTCTGTATTTATGTTCAGTCTTTCTTCCTACTCTTGGTAAGCTCATGTTGGTGGATGACTAGAATATAAAGTTGTCATAAAGTCTGTACCTTACGTCCCACCGGCTCTGAGACTCAAACACACCTACTTGTTTCACATTCCTCTACTAAACCTGCTGTGATTGGCTGTTGGGGAAGGTTACCGGGGCTTATTTTCCTGATAGAAAATTTAACCAGTTGTTGGTAGGCTGTCGACCTCAAATTCATTTCCTTTTATATATTCACAGAGTTTCATCTGCTCTCTCACAACCCTCCATTTCAGTTGTTTTCTTACTTTTGTGTTAATGTGTGAGCGATACAGTTAGTAACTTTCATCACATGTCGCCCGATGGGGAACTTTCACTTTTGTGTGTGAGTGAGTGTGCGTCAGACTCAGTAACAGAGCAGAACGAGGTAAGAATATTTCTTTTCAACATCAGGAGTTTCTAGATATAAAAGTCTTGGATTGTCTTTTCATGTTATTGATTCAACACTTAAGTGCTCAGTCAAGTCAGCTAGAGTTGTTTTTCCAAGCTGAGATGTTGTGTATTCATCCATGTTTTCATTGTTCGATTTTGCAACACAAGGAAACGCAGTCTTCCAGATCACTCTCTCATCTCCTCTCTGAAACATCACATGCCCTTGTTGTCTCTGTAATCTGAATGTTGATACGTGTTGAGCCATAAATTTTTGCAGGGGGTTCAGTATTTGCAGAGAGACAGGATGTGGCTGCAGGGTAAAAATCAGGAGAGTCGAAGTGACAGAGAATCAGCTGCTGTCAGAGGGATTTGGCATAGTTTAGGTGAACAGAAGCATTTCAACCTGTGTGTGTGTGTGTGTGTGTGTGTGTGTGTGTGTGTGTGTGTGTGTGTGTGTGTCCATGCATCTCCAACCAAAGATGTTTTGCCTGACTTGAGTGTGTTGTCAGGGAGATTTTAGTTAATGTGCAGTGCATTCCTGAGTGACAGGCTGCTGAGTAAATGTGTGTTGTTTGGAAAGTATGCCAGCATCAGTGTCTTTGTGTTGAAATTGGAGCAAGAGAAAGAATCATTATGATCATACAAAGGTCTGGTGATACAGTTTTGTGTGTGTGAGTTAAAATGTTTGCTAGAGAAGAAATGCTGCCCTTTAGGTTTTCTGTAGAGCTTTTTGTGTGTAAGTATTTCTTTACCATTATGTGTTCATGTTTGTGTTTCTATGCTGATGTGTTTGGACTGTTTGTTTCTTAGCTCTGTGTTTCACTGTGTGACCTGAGAGAAAACAATGTGTTGCCCATTAGGTGAGCGTTCTGACTGACCAAGTGGAAGCACAAGGAGAGAAGATTAGGGACCTGGAAACTTCTTTAGAGGAGCACCGGCAAAAATTGGCCTCCACGGAGGAGATGCTACAACAGGTAATGCAGACACAAACACAGACGCAAACATGCAAGTATTGTTACAACTTTCACTGTACTAAATGTGTTACACAGAAGCTGTTAAAAAGCAACCAAAGGCTGTGAACAGCTTAGAATCAGTCTGAACATTTGTATTTTATTAACAGTCCTGTTATATAAAATGTGTTTGAAATCTTTCCCAGACCTGCTGGTGATTAACAAGTTCCTATGTTACTCTCGCACTGAATTCAACTACCAAAGCACAGTTCAAAAAATATGTCTGTTTTTGCTTACTAGAAACAATTTATGAATAAGGACGTACTAATTAGGACATATACTAATTAACCATCCACTGTAAACTTTAGTTTTTCTCACAGTTCTGAAAAGTTAAATAGAAAAATCACAGTGTTCATAAGTGAGATGTAGTCAGCAGAATAATTAAACATACTCTCACAAGCCAGCACAAGAAATGAGTGTTAGTTAAACAAGTTGTTCATATTTTCAATATTGCAAATTGCAGTGATGTGTTGTAGCTCCTGTTGATTGCTACAACACTCTAGTACCTGGATGCATAGCGACTCAACCAGGCAGCCCATTTTTCTTCAAGGCCCTCCTTATTGTGCTTCTTGTAACAGCCAAACCACATTTTTTTAAAGAGTCCTGTATTTCAGATGAAGTTATTTGTGGGTTTTACTTGGCAGGTGTCGCTGAAATGTTTTTGGTCTACCTGACCGTGGTTTGGTTTCCGCAGAATCCCTCAGTTTCCACATTGGAGTTTGAACACTGCTTATTGGCGTCTTCAATTCCTTGAATATCTTTTTGTATCCCTTTCATTTTTTATACATTATGAGCACCTTTTCCAGCAGATCCTTTGACAGTTTTTTTTCTTTTTCCATGACCCCTAGATCCTAAAGTGTCAGTGCAGCACTGGATGACAGATGCAAGCATCTGTCAGCAGCTCAGAAACTCACTGACCTTTTATACACACACTGATTATAGCCATTCAAACCTATCTGTGTCATCTTGTTAATGTGCGCAACACATTCTGCAGGCTCCCCTCCTTTAATGTAAATGCTTCAGAGAAACTGGGTTGGCTTGTCGAGTCGTCACCCGTGACTGCTGAGTCTGACTGTTTATCCAAATGCTCATAAAGCAAATGCTAACACACTTAAACCCTTAACTTAAAGTTAAACATGAAAGAGGTGAGGTCATTAGCATTACGTAACACTGCACCTGGGTTGTCTGAGAGACTTTCGGTCACACTTTCATGAAATTGCCACTTTTAATGAGCAAAGCAGTGAATCCGTTCAAGTGGTTAAAGTCTTTCACTTGACGTCAGTAATGAGGCAAACCCATGAGATCTGCCAAGATGGGAACAACAAGACCTCAGCTCTGTGTGTGACAGAATCAACCCTCTGTTAAGACTCCTCAACAGGCTCTTTGTCCCCTCTGTTGACAAGACAGAACATAAAAAGGCCACAGCCCTAAAATAAAAGCTCTGCCGGGGTTTTGACGTTCAGGGAACTGCCAGAAAATCAATGATTGGGCCTTTTTTTTAACAGATTTCTTTTCTGTTATTTGTAGCTTGTCACCAAAAAACTGAGTTTGCATAATACTACAGCTTCATTGAACTGGATGCAGCTCCTTCTGTAGTGAAGAGTGTTGCAGCTTTTCCAAGAAGCTGCAAATCTGCCTCTGAATCTGTTGGTCCTTTCAGTCTTTCATAAGCAGTGATGGGAGGAGGATTCACTCTTTTATCTCATCTTTAGACTTTGTCTCAGTTTTTGTTGGTGTGTGTATGCGTGAGTGTTTTTGTGTCTCTGTTTTTTTCTCTCAAAGCTGATGGCTGCTGGTCAAACAGCTGATGTGATAGGAGGTGTTTGCTCTGGTGGAAGGAACCATTTTTTGACCTTTGGATTTGTGTTTTCTTTGTGTTTTCTTTGTGTTTTCTTTTACATGTTTTTGTGCTTTTGTCATCTTTCAAATCAACAGCTCTTAGTAACCCTCAGTAATCAATTAGAGAGGAGGTTTGGCATTGTGTGTTTATCTGCATCACTGTCACCTTTTTTAAAGTCAGTTCAAATAAAGAACAGGAAAAGAGTGAATAGGGAAAGCTGTGTAGTATTATGTGTTTGCGCCTCAGGCCTGCTACTTGCTGTGGGAACCACAACTAATCTAATAAGCAATAGTCCTTAGTCAGCACGCACAGACTCACACACACACAAATATACAGTCCTCCCATGCCAGGGGGAATCCACCCACACACACTGTCAGAATGTGACTGCATGCTTTCCCGTGACTTTATTTAGAAATTACAGAAATTACTGTAAGGAGGCATGTTGTGCTGTTGGTTTAACATAACTGTGGTAACACAATTTCTCCAACAATTTGTATGTTGGTCAGGAAACTGATGCTTGGATTTTTTTAATCTTTACATTGTTAATATTATGAAGAAACACACTGTCAGAGTGGACGTGTTTCCCTTTGGACACTGCAACAACTGAAACCTCAGCATGTGTATTTCTATAATTTTGAGCTATGGCTTGAATGTACAAAACACAATAAAAGGAAACCAAAAAAGAGCAAATATGACACAATAAAAGAGAGAGACACCCCCTTACACACACATACACACACACCAGAAAGAAAACAAACAAAACAACAAGACAAAACGGGCAAACAAAAATTCAGTTTGTCCAATCAGCAGATCTTAGCCACATGCAGGCACCCACCTTAACTATTTCAGTGTTTCCTCTTTTGTTTTTATGCTCTTTCTTATGTAATGTTCTCTATGTTGTCATGTTTTCTAAGTCTAATTTGCCAGATCTTACCAAGCAGCAACCTCTAGTCTGAAAAAATGAGACAATGAAGAAGTGCTAAAATCTGCTGTTTGTCAAGTGTCTGCTTGAGGCTGGCTCTGGAAGTACTGAAAGTCACACACTAAGCCAAAAAAATCTATTTTCAGAGCCAAAATTGATATGTTTACAGCCTGCTACAAACAATATCTACCACCTGAATCACTATTTTCATTAACAGCATGCATTGTATGGGAGGATCAGTTTTTTCCAACTTGACAGTTTAGAAGATATTAAGATTGCGAGCTCGCCCAATCAGAGGCACAGCTCTGCTCATGTGTATAACGGGCGCCCAATAGCTCTTAGTGATGAGATTCGTCATTTCTATTTCCAATATAGTCGCACCAGCCATTTTGCCTCAAAACTCTGTTCCAGAAACAGGCTGGTGACGTTGTGGAGACGACATACATTTATTAAACAGTCTATGGTTGTTACTTCAGGGTACCACTTACTTAGTTTCCAGTGGGAGATGACAGTCCTCAGATACTAACAATGAAGGTCTAGACCTGAGATGAACCATGTAAGTGTAAAATGTTTTCCAGAGTTCAGGTTTGAGGAATATTTGCAGCCTCTAAAAGGAGATCTATAAATGCTTTGGACAGGATGATAATTTGTCACATGCTGCCTCTCATAATTAAAGGAAAGCAAATGTCAGGCAGCTGAGCTGTGGGCCTGGATAGCAGAGGTCTGATGAATTACCTCTAAAGTCTGCAGCTTATCCTGCTGTAAGTGACACTGGTGTTAGATTGCAAACTGACAGTCAGCTGCCATAACTAAACAGATTGTGTGTGTGTGTGTGTGTGGATGCTGAGCTGGAGTAATTATGGGGTTTTAGCTGTCTGTGACTGTAGCGTTGACACATATAGTATGATCTCTCCTTTTGGATGTATGCTCTTCCTCTGTGGTTGAAAAGAATTGATGGTAATTTGTTAAATGTGACACCCATACGTCCTCACGACACAAAAGAAAAGGTCCATTAGTGTGCAGATAAAAAATATCCATCAATGAATATTAGATCACATTTCTAAGATGAAGAGTAGACATTATGCCCAAAGGACTTGTGTATCTCAAGCAGTTTGGAGACAGCTTTTTTTTTTGTCACCAACATCAACATTCAAATGAGTCTAGATATTTCTAGACTCTGTTCCTTTGAATTGGGAACATTGTAAGATGGTAGGCTTGCATCTGAAACTACAAAGGCAGCCAGAGATGACTGTAACTCAAAAGAGAAGTAATGAAATACTTTGAGCTCTACTCCATTGATAAATCATCTCAAAACTTTGCAATGCCAAATCTGCTGATGCCAGTAGTTGGTTCAGAGAAGTCTGTCATTTAGCGTTAAACTTCCATGACATTATAAATCCCATGACTTAGAGAAAAGTGCAATGATACAAATAAATCAACAGATTTTTTCGACTCAGGCTTTTTGACTATCCAAAAGCTATTTATTAACCATTCCCTCTCAGCAGTTTCATCCTAACAAGAATTGCATAAGAAGATTGATGTCAGAGGCTTAAACAACAACTTAGGTTCAAGTTTAAGGAAGAGGAAGGGAGATTAGGAGCTGAGATGAGGAAATGAAAGCAACAGACTCACTGACAGTTGACTCTGAGCTGTGCACTTTTCTGTGAGTCAGACAAGAAGAACTCACTTTATTTAAGTTTGATGGTCTGGACATACTCTCTTTTCTTTCTCCCATACCAAAGAAGCACAGCGATATATTAATAGAGTCCCCCGTCTGACTGTGTGTGTGAGAGTGTGTGTGTATTTAGCTACGAGGGGTCCGGGCCCCCAGCCTGGCCTGCTGTGTTAGTGTGGGAGGAACATTGTCCCGAGTGGAGTTGAATGCTGCCTCGCTGCCCTAACCTCTGATGTGTGTCTTCAAGTTTGTATCTTCAGGAGTAGTTTGTTGTTGTTTTGATGCATCTAACCCTGTGTCAATTTGTTTTTTAATACAAGGAGCTGATGAGCCGGACTTCTTTGGAGACTCAGAAGCTGGATCTCATGGATGAGGTGTCGTATCTCAAACTGAAGCTGGTCAGCATGGAGGAAACAAATACTGAGATGCAGACTCAAGAGCCCGCAGACACAGAGCAGAACAAAGCCGAGGTATGGAGGATCCATGTGTGTGTGTGTGTGTGTGTGTGTGTGTGTGCGTGTGTGTGTGTGTGTGTGTGTGTGTGTGTGAGTGTTTGACAGAGTGGATACTGCGAGGACGGTGGGACTTAGATCTGATATCGGATGAAGCCTTGGTTGTGTCTGTATGAAATGGACAGACGTGAGAGAGAGGGGGAGATATTGTACAGTTTTCAGTGATACATTTGTTGCTTCATTTCCATTGAACATCACTATTTAAAGTATTTGGATGCACATGATGCCACCTTCCATTTTCCATTAACAACTGTGTGAGACTTATCTGTGCAGTGCTTGTTTTGTTGAATTGCCTTGTTGCCTGATTACATGCTCTCTTTGGGCGTGAGGGTTTGGAGACTGGGATATGACACCAGGAGAGTTGTCATTTCTACCTTCCAGGTTGGATAAAAGCAAGTATCAGTATCACTTTTAAGAGACTGATTTTGCCACCTCTGACAAAATTTCATTCAACAACAAACATCTTGAGTTTTAATGATATAAACTAATTTGGTTTGAGTAATCCTCCCATCATTGTGAACGCAGAAGAAACTGAAAAACCTTCATCCATTCCCAGCACAGATGCAGAAAAAGCATTATCAGCATTTTTTCTCTGTTTGAGGGAAAACATTTCTGTTCCATCTGGGACTATTTAGGGACATATTCAGCTTTGCTTGTTTTCTCTTAGACATGCTGTTTGTCATGTGGCAGAGTTTTTTCATTTCCCTCAGCCAAAGAAAATAGTAACATTGACCACGAGCTGCATCGGTCAGGATGATCCACCACAGCTCCAACCAAATTAAACAAGTAGTAAATTAGACTCAGAGCTGCTTTTTAGGAAGGGGACACAAGGCTGAGATAAAGTTTACCATATTACTCGTCTGAGCTGTGGATACATTTTTCTACAGCTTGTTAGTTACAATTAATGTTGGCTGCTTTTGTCCAAAGTGTTCCTTTCTTTATGTACTGTTGGTTATTTTGAAGAAGGCAGGCACGAAATATTGTCTTAACGATATGAATCTTTTATCAACATACTCATAGGAACTAATCACCTACCTTGTATAACGTAACCATCAGTGATTCTGGCAACACTAAGTCAGATTTTACTGACTTTTTCAAATGTAGAACATTATATGGAAAAACATAAATGGAGAAAAACATCCCCTTAACCTCAAACTGTTATGACTGGCCCCCTCATAGTCAGATGGGGGTGAAGGTGGAATGTGCACATCATACAAACAGAGTCTGCTCAGGAATTTGTCCTGCCTGCTCCAGAGGGGACTGCTGGGCACGAAATGTGTGGGTAACACATTTAATACAGTCCTATCAAAATTAAGAATAGGAAAACATCAGTGCATGTGATAAAAAATCTAAAGGGATTTATTGTTGCACTGACAAATGACTTTTACATGTCAGGGGTTAAAAAAAGTTTAGTTTAAAAGAATGAGAGCCAAGTCAGTGTTTTGTAACCTTGTTAGTACCTTTAATTTCATTTGACAACATAAACTAGACCACCTACTGTTGGGTCAATAGTTAAAATGTTTTGCTCTCTAGGTGCTTGTGTTGCCTCAACTTTCAGGTCTTGTAAACTGTTTTCTATGAACTGTTTTGGACCCATGCAGAATTGTTACTGACCCAAACTATAAACAAACCAGTGAGTTAGTGTTGCCCTTTTATAACCCTGGGACTTGACAAAAAGAAGGAAGCAGGACATACGAGAGACAGCTGAAACTTTAACATCAACTCTTAAGACTCTTGTTTGGGGCTTTCCCATTTGGTGGTGTGAAGTTGTGAGGACTCTCTCTTTCTCTCTTTGGTTGCCCCACAAACAGATCCCCAAGTGTTTCCCACCGCTCTTTGCCAACACTAAGTAATAATCACTTGACGATATCCAGAAGCTAATCAGTGGATGAAGGGTTTTCATGGCAGTACATTACTGCCAGATTTGCCACCCAAATAAAAGACTAACAAACACTGAGAGCATGCCCTCCATTCAACACTGGCAGAGGTTACAATGCAATGTGTCTGGATGAGATTCAAGCTCAAACACTGAGTCCCTGAAACAAGCCAGAACACATCAAACGGTCTCTCCAGACGGTGACAACAACAGCCTGCAGCGAGCTGCCAAATAGACGGCTGACATTAAACAACAAAGTAAACACTACGAAAAATAAGAAGGCCATAAACATTCGAAAAAAGTGTTAAATACAGTGATAGTATCTATAACTTCATTCAATGACCCCCCTTACTTATTGCATAGATAAGGATGAAGAAACAGTCCAGATTATGCTGATTTTAGCTTAACAGATACTCAGATAATTCAAACAATGGGAGAAGTTAATGTAACAACAACTTTCTCAGAGACCCTGTGAGGACTTTGTAATAGTCTCATGTTTTCATATTATTGTGTATAACGGTCTTACAGGAGTTTCCCAGTTAAGCCAACTACAAAGTTTCTGCTCCAAGCAAAGTATTCATATTTGTGAGTCTGACTCTACACAAGTAAGACACAGAGGTTCAGTCGATCTGTTGTCTTCACTAGATTCTTTGTGTGGACTTTGTTTATTGTTTTTCCCAGCAGCTCCTCTTGGCACCACAAGTTACTAAAACTGGTCTTGTATTTTAACTGTTTTTTTGAGCATGTCCCTACATGCGTACTCCTGTTTTCAGACAGAATCACGCACCCAGGTCCTTCTTTTGATTAAATAAACCAGATAGACACAGAGGCCTATCTACATGCACACGCACACATGAATAGAGTGTGATAAGCATCAGCGGAAGTAGACGGAGAGGGAGAGGTGGCGAGGAGAAGGCTTTACATGAAAAAGAGGAGCAGAAAGAAATGGAGAAGGAGCGGTGGGACATGATGAGAGACAGTGATGGACAGATGGAAAGATAAGGAATGGCAGGATATTCTGAAGAAATATTACTTTCCACCCTGCCAGGCAGAGCACACAAAGTGAACATGCAGGACATTCACACTAGAAATCCTGTGGGATGTTACCGTCAGCGACAACTGCCTCTGAAAATCAAAGCGTGATCCATGTCTTTCTGCAACATTTTCTGCTTCTACAATCCTGACATGGACCAAGACTCAAGACAAAACAGTAAGGGGAAGGTTATCGTCGCAAGGTATTTTTAGGCCAAGGAGATTCATCTTAAAATGTAGAGGTAACCAGTGAGATCCCCTTGAAAAAACTGGAAATACCTTGATATAAAAAAGAAAAAATCTGTCGTCTTGTCAACAGTTTTCTGTGGTTTTTTATTACCAATTCCCAAAAGTAACAAAAGTAGTGTTCTGGTTCAGATCAGCTTATCCAAACCCAAATGACCAAAACCTGAGTACAGGAACAAAAACAAACCCAAGAGGTAAAGACAGAGACCGAGGTGAGACTGAGTCAGAACAAAACCACGCCACCACTAGTCACACACTGAATGACGCACAGCAGAATGTGAAACATGCAAACCACAGGCTCTTATCACTCTGATCTGAGAGGAAACTTTCATTGAGACAACCTGAACTAAGAAAACATCATTTGGTGCCCTTACGACTTCCACTCATGTGGTCTTGACAGGTTCTCCAGTACAACCATGAGTTGTTTTTTGTCACAGTGGTCGTGATAGTTGTCATGAAACCAAAACTGGTCTGTGAAACTAACTAGGGCTGCACAATATATCTTTTTAGTGTTATCATCATGATATGCACATACCCAATGTTTACATCATAAAGTATCTGCTTCTGATACAAACTTTCAGAGTAATCATTGTCGAGGGCCACATTTGAAATGCTGAAACAACTTAGCTTAATTTGAGGTGGGATGAAGTGAATGGGGTGGGCCTAGAGCCTCTATGTAGACAGCTACTGGGGCCCATGTCAGTCAAGTCTGCCTGATAAAAAATTTGGCTATTCAGATTCTTATTGATCATTACAATTGTCTTTGTTTTACCCAGGGTGTAAATATTTTGGTGTAATACTTGTTTTTAGCTTGGTGTGTCTCTGCTGTCACCCTCAAGCCAAGTCCTGAAAAACAGTTTTTAATTCTTTAACATCAGCTTCAGAATTTTGTTTTGGGAGGCTTCTGCTTGATTCAGCCTCAGTGTAGTGGGTCTACATGCTAACATTTGCTTGATGATATAAACTGAAAGTTTCTCAGCATTTCCTTCATTGACCAACCGATCAAAATTGGCACCTGTGAACCTGGCTGCTAGCTCAACTAAATTATGACAGCCACTGTTTCCAACCGTTATCTAACAGTTATAACACAGTGTGAGATCACATCCAATGTGTGATACTTGAACTAAAGACACAAAATTATGTTTTTAAGTTACACAAATTCATTTTGAACAAACCGTTTTCCTTTTGTTTGCTTCTCATCTTTTTCACTCACAAGGCTCAGGGAATTTCAATTCAGAGCTGTTCAAAGAAGAAAGGACCGCTCTTCTTAAGTTCTTTTAGCCTAATTCTCAGTCATTTCTTAAACTGGAAGGCTGCTTCTGTTTGCTGATGGACTCCCTGCTTTCATAGTGTCTAACTGAGATGTTAAAACTTTGACAAGTTAATGCTCACTTGTAGCAGTAAGACAATACTGTGCCTGATGTTACGCACATGCGCACACGCCCAAATCTATCATATCCGATGCAACGGCGTTCAGACGTTGTTCGGCTTTGGTCAGGTTACAATGGTAACTGACACTGTCTACCTTTTTTTTTTTAACCGAGCTAGTGTGTATGTGTGTGTGTGTTGTGTGTGTGTATGTGTGTGTGTGTGTGTGTATGTATGTGTGAGTGGTTAACAACAGCTGCATGGCTCCGGCTGGCTGGCAGGAGGAATGGTAGGCATCCATTCTGAGCATTCCTGAGGGCCAAACACTTTCACCCCAGGAAGCTGCTCCAACACCGCACACCCATGAACTCTATGAATTACTCAAATAAGAGCTTTTCAGGAAGGAGACTCTTTATGATGAATGTCAAGGTGTGGTCGGAAAACTTTCATTCAAGTTCAAATTTTAAGGTAATCTGAGTGGTGCCTCATACAGAAATGCAATAAAAAAGTTCATGTCTATTCTTATTTGTCTGCTTTCCTCTCTGTCTGTCCGGTGCTCTTATCCTGCACAGCTCACAGGAGTCTGTGTATCTGTACAAAAATGTCTCTGGATCACAGTTGCTATTTCTCATCTGCATTAATTCTCAACGCTGCAGATATTGTTTGTTTTTCCTCAGATTGCTGAGTTTACAGTCACATTCAAAAGTCATCTCTAATGTAAACAGGCATTCCCAATAACTGACTCGATTAACAGATAAGTTCATGTCTGTTTCTCCTCTCCTCTCCTCCCCTTAAAACTCTTTTGTATTTCTTCCTCTTTCCTTTTCTCACTCTCACCATTTCATCTCCTTCACCACCCTTCATTTGCCCTCCATCACTCCAACCCTTCCAGTGTGTGGTCAATCTCATCAGCGAGCTCCAGGAGCAGATGTGCAAGTTTCAAGAGGAGATCAGCACTCGTATCCAGGAGAAACGGGCCCTGGAGGAGAGGGAGTCCCAGGCCCAGGGCCACAGCCTTCTTCAGGTGGAGTTAGGCAGCTCAGACCTGAGCTCGTCTGACTCAAATCTGCTCGTACACAATGGAGGACTGGCCGTACACGTAGGGAGACTTGATGGATGATCTCTTCCCTCCCCTCCCCCATCATTTCTTCTCTTCTTCTCTCCTCCTTTTTTTAACCAGTCCACACTTCACCCCACCGGTATTTGGAACTTTCCACAGAATCAGACTAACTACCTTTTTCTGGTGTGTGTCCCTGAGTGTGTTTGCAGGATTTTGGGGTCATGCTGTCCTCTGATTCTTGCAGATTTGGAGATTTCTGATTCCTGTTTCAAATACTTCAGTACTTTTGAGGAGATAACTTTCTTAAAGCTGGAAGAATAATAAGAAGCCCTAATGTGGCTTCACTTTGTGTAACTTGGAGGTAGATTCCAGATTATGATAACCTTGTGTTTCTTTCTTTAACTCCTCAAGAGTGTGAAGTATTTTGTTCAAACATGTTTCAGCTCGGGTCAGGATTTTCTCTTTAAATCCTTTCAAAATGAATTTTGGAGCAGGCCTTTTGTTGTGGTTTGATCTGATGTGATTTTCTTGCATGACATTGGTTCCTTCCTCAACTAACAAAGTTGAAACCTCTTTCCTCTTACACTGACCAGGTGGATGGGTCACTTATCGGTTCCCATAATCACATGCTGTACAAGACTTCCCTCAGCTATGGAAATGTGCTGCTGGCAGATGTACAGCTTGTACCACTATCACTCTGGTTCTGGGTCCTCAGGTTCATCCTTTTCCTGGTTGTTGATAACTGCACGCAGTAGTATCTATTTCAGGAGGATCATGTTTCCATATTAACCGCTGCTCTGTTCAGCCCTGGAGACCTTTATAACTGCACTGAATGTGAACCCCATGTTTGAAACCCCCCGTTTATCTGTTGGCATGTCTGCAGTGGTACAATGGTGACAGTTTTGACATTTAAATAATGTTTTGTTATGTAATATTCATAACAACAGCGCACCTGCAGGAAGATTCCCCCTTGGACTGTGCAGACAGCTGAAGAGGTGCTGTGCTCTGTTTTGTTGCAGGATTTGCTGCAAGAAGTAAAGCTGCTGAAGAGCAAAGTGGAGGAGCTGGAAGGAGAGAAGGGCCAGTATGAGAGGAAACTCAGAGGCACAAAGGTATATCTACGGACAGCTTATACAAACTGAATGTATACTAAATGTACTTTGAAACCAGACACTGCAGATCAGCTTCTTGATCTCCTCTAGTGTGGATGGAAAGGACAGAGCTTTTAAGGTGCAAAGTACTGAACCGAGAAGACAAACAGAGCTGAGGGTAAACATACTGATTAAATTAGATTTAAAAACTAATGCATTTCTTTTACGGACGGCATAACTACAAAGTCTGCGACGATAACCAAAATGATGTAATAAAAAATACTTTACTGTGATTCAGCTCACCGCATAAGACCATTAAAGTGCTATCGAGCACATTTCACTAAATCATTGATGTCTCACATAAAGCTTTTATATTGAAACAACAGTCTCATAAGATTCTTCCAAAGAAATAAGCCAACATTTTGGAAATTTCTATTGAGGCCCTTTGGAGACTTTATAAGTAAGGGTGGGTACTAATGCCTGGTGCTTGGGAGTCGGTATTTAAGTGGAAATACATGTTAATTTGTCTCATGGTGAAATCTTAAAATATTCCAATTTTGACATTGATTTCTCAACACATAAGCCCTCACAGTTACAAGAATGTGTTTAGGTATTGAAACATAGTACTATTTAACTTAATATGAAACGACACTCAGTACTCCTGACGGAATTCGATCAGTACCTATAACAGTACCGAAATCCTACCGAGAGGTGACCTTGGAATTGTCTCACTTCACTTTACTTGCTTGTTGATAATCCATGATTTAAAACAAGTTTGTCAGTGCCAGATTTCTTTAATGTTGTCTTTAAGTATTCGCGATTAGGGCAGATTTTCACAAAGAGAACTTAGATGGAAAAAGTCCCTTAGACCAAAAGTCTCTTTGATGACACTATGTCGGCAGGCAAAGTTGAGCAGTGAGATTCAAGATCTGTTTTTTGTTTTTTTTTTCTGCTGCAAAGGATCTCTTGGTCAATTAAAAAATATATAAAAGGACAGAAGAAAGCAAAACAGGAGAGTGATAGAGCATGGCCTAAACACAGGTTAAGCTGTTTGTGAAGAATGTTCATTCCAACCCACATGCAGCAGTTTTATTGAAGTGATCTGTTTCACCTGAGAGTCTATCATTACAATTAAGAGCCAGGTTATGTTTGCTCTGCTTGGTGAGGTTGGAGTTAGTAGATGTGCACTTATAGGACCTAACCAGGATTCACTACCGTTACAGACATGTCTCAGAGCACCAGGCTGTGAGTAACAATAAACAGATAGTCTGCTCATCTTGTAGACGCTAAACTACAAATTGAGTTTACAAGGTTTGCTGGATGCCAAGATGTATTTTTGTCACAAAGGTTGTTGAGAATAAAACTCAAAAGCAGATATCAGGAGCAGCAGACTCTGAATGGTCTTTGATAAAAGGTTTCCTCACACATTATTTGTAATTGGTTAATTAAAAGGAGGTCAAACTGCCACTGCTTCCTCTACGCTTACAGTGCTTCCTTCCTCCTCTCCCTCCTCCACTCTGTATCCCTTCTTCCTCTCTACTAACCCCTCTCTGCCGCTTGCTCTCTACACCTTCTTTCTGCTCTTCTTTTCTTTCTCCTCTCCTCCTTCAAATCATCCCCCGTCATTACTCTCTTCCTGTGTCTCCGCTCTCTCTAGCTCTCTATCTCTTATTCTCTCCATGTGTGTTACCAGTCGCTCATGACCCAGCTGTCCAGCCTCAAGCTGACTGTGGAGCACACACAGCTGGAGAAGCAGCACTGGGAGGAGCGCTGGCGCGGCGCACAGGTGCCTCTACTTTCTCCTTCTCTTCCTCCTCTTCTGCCTCTTGTTGCTTGATTTTTCTTTGAGCTTGTTCATTTTCACTAATAGGATACTGATCCCCTTTGCCTCCCCTTGTCCTCCCTCATTGCCTCCTCTTCCTCATTGGTTTTCCTCTTTTTGCTCTTGTGCTTCGCTTCTTCCCCTCCTTTTCTGAGATGTATTATTGTGTTTGCTGCTTTATTTTCTTCTTCCTTCTCTCTCTCTTTGGTTTTGGTTCTTTTCTCATATTACAGCTGAACTGTGGTTAAATAAGAAATGATACATTTTCAGAAAGGACTTCATCAAATTAGAGACTGAAATGTTGTTATCTTAGCAGAAACTAAATATGTAAATGTGCTCTTGTAAAAATATGTGTGTTCCTAATTCTGATTGATATCTCTGTTGGTTTTTGTACCACTGCTTTGGAAGTGGATGGTAAACACGAAAAGTACGAGGGCTTTTGTGTTTTCAACATTAAAACTGTGTTTCTTAGCTCATGCCTTCTAGCTGGAAAAGAAGCACTGACTTACAACAATAACAACACATTTAAGTCAAAGGTTATCCTAATTTAAAAAGCAAATCAAATGTCTAATAGAATAATCTCTTTATACTATCATAGCTGAAGGTTACTCCTTCTAAAACTCAAAATGTCCAGCGATGACTGTAAATTTAGTTTCCCTCATAAAAAACATGCTGGCCTGGTGTAATTATCATAGTGTCTGGCAGTTGATAGACTGATGTTAGACCTAAACGTACATAAATCTGCTGTTAAAATAATATGTTGTGTGCGACACAGACACAGTTTCAATTTACAGTCAAGGAGCTGAATCCAGTCTACAGTCACTGTCTTCCATGATCCATATCATTGTTTGTTTTTATTCACAGCATGGTTCCTCTTTATTTTTCTGTCAGATTCTGTTCATTAGTACAACAATGTCCTCTTCTGTCTCCTTGTGTCTTGTGGCTCAGTGGTGGAGTGTTGCCTTTCATTAAGAGGGTTGGGGGTTCAATCCCAAGTCTCACTGTCCACACACCAAACTGTCCTTGCCCCTAGTTCTGTGCCATCATGTGGAGTTTGAAAGTGATGAGTTGTTACTGATGGGATATTTACATCTGCAATCAATGAATGACTGAATGGGTAAATGTGATGCATAATATAAAAAAGACTCAGAGACCAGAGAAAGCTCTTTCTTTAAAACAAACTTAGCTGTATGAAAACAGAGAAACAATTCAACAAACAGTCAAATTTCTCAATATGATCCTGACAGGCACAAAGATGATACCATTGATAGATGCTATTGAAAGCTGAACAGACTAACTCACTGTTGAGTGCCATTGACAAGCCAAAATAATGAAAACAGCAATATGTTAGCATTACAGGTGAATGTTAGAAACTTTCAAAATTTACTGTATTTATTTCATTTTTTAACAATCTCTTTGAAACAATCTGTGCCAACTTCACTTCTTAGTAGTGCATCTATGTTCCTGTTACTTTCAGACTTTTATGGTGGGGCAGCTGCAGGATTCGTTCGATTTAAATTTATGACGTTGTTATAGTAAACACGTCTGTGTGAACACCTGTTCTCTGTTGACACCTGCCATCTGCTGCTCTGTTTCTTAAGTAATTGAGTCCCAGTCTCTATAATCCTTCTATCCCTAACTCAGATTAGGTTGGTTGTCAAAAACTCTGTTCTAGTTAAATCTACAGACCAAAAATTGATATTGTGGTGCAAAATTTTGCTTTATTTGTTTATTTATCTTTCGAATTGATTATTCTTTGGTTAAAGATTTCAATGATGGGATGATGTCATAATCATCACCTGGGACAATTTGTGATGTTTTGGTTGTGAGACATTGATGTAAGTGTAAGTTTAAAAAAATGCATTTAAATGAAGAGTCTTCAGGAGTATTAGCCCAAAAGATTTGTGCAGACTTAGGGGAAGTATACCTGATACTAACATAACATTTAAATATCTTTGTATGACCTACTCAAACACAGCTTGAAAAGTTAACTCTAAGTCTTTTTGTCTAATTTATTGTTAAAATTGTCTTGACTACAATAAAGCTAGATTCACTATATAACAAGTCAAAATTAAGCCTGAATTGCTTTTAATGAGTAAAAAAAAAATCTGCCAATGGAATAAGAAACCTACTTGTTTAGTTTCTTGAGTTAGGACAGTATCCTTGTTTCAAGTAATTTGACACAAACTTTACTATTCTGAACACATTGCAAGCAACCAAGGCATTGCTTTGGCTTTCTTTATCATAGAACATTTTCTGGACTTGCTGGGCAAATGTGACATAGGTTAAACCTTGGAAGACAAATTTGATCAACAACCCACGATGCCATCAAATATCATTACATGAATGATTTGTGTGCCATTTAAAAATAAAGCTTAAATTTCGTACAGAATCTGAAACTCGTAGCTGGTAGTTTACATCAAGTGCAATGGTCGTCTAGAGGACTTTGACCTAAACTCCCTCCCCACCCCCTGAAAACAGTAACCTATGAACCTGAACCTGTTCTCAGATACAGTCTCTGTCTTCCTCCACAGGCAGAAATCACAGAGCTACAGCAGCTCCTGGCATCCAAAGATGCTGAAATCGAATGCCTGCAGACCCAGCTGCTGGCCAGAGGTGGCACGACCAATGACAACGCAGAGAGAGGTACACACAGCTGACAGTCTGACCAATCACTTTAGATCCAAATCCATCAGTGAGGATGTGTGCAAGCTAGCGATATGCTTGTCTGTCTACTCTTATTATTGTAACATCTAATCAACATGTCCCTTTCTCCTCTGCTGAACACCTAACCTTTTTGACTCTCTGCTGCCCTCTGCTGTAGAGGAGGTGTATATCAAGCATCTGATTAACAAATGTAAGGCATGGCGTGCTGTCCTCGTGGGTTCAATTTTAAACCAAACTCCTCTGCTAACATTAGTTTCCAAGTTCAACAAATAGAATTAAAACAGAAGATGAAACATTCATTTGTGTTGTATCAGGGTGAATCTTCAACAGGAAGAGAAGAGTCTTCTGTCTCATATCCAAGTGGCAGAGTGTTTGGTTTGGGATTGGACCAGAGTGTAGCTTTATGTTTGGGTTGGTTATGGTGAACACTCAAGCTTTACTGAACAAAAGCTCTGAAAAACTCAACATCCTTTCAAAACTCTCGGCTCGCAGTGCCACATGTAATAGCTGAGTACATCAGAGGGGTTCTTCCTTTCTTTCTCATACCAAAGTCATTTTCCCTCACAATGTCTAATAATAATGACTGGCCACAGTTTTACCTGGCACTTTTGTTTTTTTACAACCCGAAATAAACTTCCTAGACATAAAACAACTGAAAATAATATTTCTGTTGCACTGCATCCTGTAAAAAAGTTTTTTCAATGATATTTCTCAAGTGGATGCTGTGTAAGCTGATACATCTTGACTTTTAGTGACCTAACCTCCAGAATTACTTCTTTCTGTATCTCCCACCACACTATCAACACTGTCTTTCCTTTTGACCCTTAAAGCCTGATGAAAAACTTATGATTTTTAATGAACAATCCTGCATTTATTTGCATTTTAAGATTTTAATTTAGTTCTCCAGCCATGATAACTTTCATAACAGCACTTTTGAATTGTTGAGTTATTCTCACAAACTCTGATTTGCTCCTAAAAGCTATAGCTTGACTTTCTAGATTCACATGAGATAATTTATCAAGCAATTTTTGCAAAATGCTTCACATGCTTGTGGCTAATTATCTTGCCGTCAGTACTTGGAGGGTTGTTGAGTGACGAACAGGCCAATTTTGTTTGTTGTCGGTTGGTTTGTTTGTTGTTTTACAAGCATCACATTTCTCATGAAAAATCGTATCATTATAAGAACATATTTTAGAAAACTGTTGTAATGTTTGTTTCATTTGTGAGCACAAATGCTAAACTGAACACAACGTGTAAGATTGTGGGCTGCAGGGTTTGACCCAGGTGATGGTTTATGGAGAGTCATGCTGTCAGTGTCTGTTTGTTGTGCTTGTTTATTCATATTAGCATGGATGTCATGTCTGCCGCCAACATTACATCAAGCAACCATCAGATGTGCTAAATGAATGAGACGTGAAGTTACCGTAAGTCCAAAGTATTTTAATGACTGTTTTTCTTTGGTAGACCAAGAGTACCAGAGGTTAAAGGTCGGGATGGAGTCATTGTTGGCTTCAAATGATGAAAAGGTAAATAAATAACTAAATCATCAACAGTTGCTTGAAGAGCTCCTGTAAATTGAATGTAATGGTGCCTTGTCTGTTTCCTCCTGCAAACAGGATCGACGTATAGAGGAGCTCACCGTCCTGCTTGCTCAGTACAGAAAAATGAGAGAAGTCATGGCTCTCACACAAGGTATGGATTTTTACCAGTTTCTTTCCTAAGTCTTATTTTCTGATATCGACTCTTAATTGTCGTTCTTCTTTGTTTCTCCTAAACTAGGGAGTAGTGAAGAGGAGCTAAGTGGTGCGTTGAGAGTCAGAGCCATTACAAACAGAGCACACTCTGAAATGCTCAGGTCAGAGGTAAGAGTGTGATACATCTCTTTTCTTCATTTACTACGAAATAAATCCTGATAGTTTGGAGGCCTATTTCATTCAATTAAACAAAAAAAAAAAAAGAAAACCTGTTGCTCTTTAAAAATGTGGCCCATATTAAGTCAAAAAAATTGAGATTAAAAGGTGGAAATTATGAGAAAAGTGAACATATTGGGAATATGAAAGAAAAGTCAAAATTATGATATTAAAACGTCACATTCTTGAGATAATTCAGTCAAGGTTTTGAGATAAAATCAAAATTAGGAGAAAAATCCTCCTGATTTGACTGTATGTCCCAAAATTTGGACTTATTACAAGCAAAAAACTCCCAATAATTCCAGTTTTTTGATTTTGATATTTATAACCGTCAGAATTGGGCTTCTACATGAAAGTCTGTTTCTCATAATAACAAATTTTATTTTCTCAGGAACTTAAAAATGAAAAGTATTTTGTGTCTTCGTAGATATCATCAAGAGGATCATCCCCTCTGATGTTATCCTCATCTCCTTACCAGAGGGAACTGGACTCTAGGTATCACAACAAACACACACAGACACACACACACACACACACACACTGAATTATGACCAGCTCATATTTTGACCCTGTCCTTGCCGTGTCCTAGTATCCAGAACTCAATGGACATTTCCCTGTTGTCTGCGGGAGATACAAGCTTCTTGAATGGATCATGGTAACTTACAACTTTCTCTGAACACTGATTGTAAAACGTCAGCACAGACTGATGTGAAAGCAAAAATATCCTGGTTTGTAAACTATGAAGTCATTTTTTTTCAGGCATCGACGCAGGTTGCTCTCCAGTAGCCTTGAAGAGTTGCAGAGTGGATCTTTACAAAAGGTTTGTTGCTTTATGGATATTAAACCTATCGACTTCATCTAATTGATCTAATCCATACATCGAGTTCAAGCTGCTACATCTGCTGACGCTAATCATCATGCTAACTAACTGTATTCTTTTAATTAACTCTGTTTTAATTTGCTTTAGTAAATGCTAACCAGCACCATCTGTGTGTGTGTGTGTGTGTGTGTGTGTGTGTGTGTGTGTGTGTGTGTGTGTGTGTGTGTGTGTGTGTGTGTGTTGTGTGTATGAATGTTTTTCTGCCTCTGGTATCTCTCTCGGCTATAGGCGGTACAGATCCAGCCAGTAGAAACAGAGTCAGACGTAGGGGCGGAGGTACTGATCTGCAGCATGACCTCATACAACCTAACCTTCTCTTCACCCCAGCCAGAAACACACACACTCACAGAAACACACACTCACACACACTTTATGCAAACATTATTGTTTGTGACACAGACACTTGTTTAAATCTGTGTTTGGTATTCATTTTTGTGTTTTTGCAAGGCTTGCATGCATGCATGTGGTGTATAAGATGCACAGAACTTTGCTTATTCTACTAACTCACTCACTGAGTGAATCAGTCACTTACTTAGAAACCTTATTTTGTGTCTCACTGTTTTGGATGCACTTTTTACCTTTAGAATAAAAAGGAGGGGGAAGTTTTTTTCAGCTGCTGTGGCTCAGTGGTTGAGTGGTCATCTCTCAATCAGAATTTCAGGAGCTGTATCACAATCACACTCACATTTCCCAACCATTCACAGGTGTTCTACTGTTATTCATTGATTTCAACCGTCAACCATTGTTTGATCTGTTCCTGCCCTTTCCAATACGCAGCCAATATGGCGACCATTGAGTGTGAGAAGTGTCCAGCGTTCCACACTCAACTTTTTTCACCGTTTTGAGTGCAACAGCTGTGAAATCGACATGCACACTTATGCACTCAAAACATTAAGTGTAAGTGCTGCGTGTGTGTGTGTGTATGTGTGTGTGTGTGTGTGTGTGTGTGGTAACTTGACATGAGCCTTTCCGTCATCTAAAACAAAGAGAATAGATGCCCATTGACCTCGTGTCCCTGGTGTGAAATCAAAGTTCACAGCTAAATATTACTTTGCAAGAAAAGAAAAAATGTCCCCCAAGAGTTTATCCACAGACATATTCTGTGCTGCACACATAGGCACACACACACACACACACACACACACACACAGAAAGGGCTAAGACCCACCTGAAGTGGCTGTCAGTAGAGCTTAGCGTCACAGCTTCCTTGCAGCTGTTTCCTTCTGCTGGCCTTTCTCCTCTTATTCCTTCAGAGCTGCGGTGACTTTGATGCCTGCTCAGAAGCTGGCATGGTCAGACGTTAACTCTCTAAAGGACACTTGTTATGTAACAGAGAAGGAGCAAACAACCATCAAATCATTTGAAGGAAAGTTAGATGAATTGGTCCATTGAGCTCTTGCTATAAAAGCTTGAAGGCACTTTTTTTTTGTTTTCTAATCATACATCATTGTAAATTATGTATTTTTTGAGGTTGATCTACTCAAAATTAACTGCTTGTTTTGATTTGGTTCATTCTGCAGAGTCATCTCATGGAGCTGAGCAAATACCAAACTCTACCTGGGAAGCTGAGTAAAAGGAGCGAGTTAAGGGCCGAGCTGAACGGTGACGGAGAGAGACAAGGAGAGTATTTATCTCCTGTACATCTCTCTCCTGTTCATCACCACGACCAGGAACACAGATTCAGTGAGTATACATTTTTTAACAGCTGCAGATTCACTGATCTGCTTTCACATCTACCACTATCACACTTTTGACAGATTATTATCATCGTTGACAAACACTTATTGGAGAATATAAATAATATTTTCTCAACAAATGTAATGAAGCAGTATGTTGATGTGAACCTACAACAATCTTAAATATTTTAGGAAGTACTTTGAATGCTCTAGTATGTTCGAAAGCTTAAACACCAGTTCTTAAACGCAAGTGCTAACCTGGCAAGCAGCTTTCATATGGGGTGAGATTTATGCCACTAGAAACTGAAATTGAATTTTTGTACTGAATTTGAAAAGCATGAACTGAAATTGTATTTAATGCTTTGAACTTGAAATAATCAGTTTTGAAATTGAATTTATCTGTCTTGAAATTGTATCTTACCTTCTTGAAAATTCAGATTCAGTTGTATGCTGCAAAAACTGAAATCTAAGCAAGTCTTTATGTCTTATTTGTAGTAAAAATTGTCTTATTGTTCTTAATTTGAGCCACATTCACCTGACCAGGTCATAAAAATGTCTTATTTCAAGTTTTTCTAAGGCAAAAATGAGGTGTAAATTGCTTGTAACAAATCAAAAAAAAAATCTGCCAATGGGATAAGATAAAAGATTCTTGTTTTGAGACATCTTTCTAATTTCAAGAAACTTCCCGAGCGAATTCGTCTTGTCCCAGTGGCAGATTTTTTTGACTTGTTACAAGCAATCAAGAATAGTAAGACAAATTTTACTAAAAATAAGACATAATGACTTGCTTAGATTTCAGTTTTTGCAGTGTACAATCCAATTTCAATACAGAACAGCAGCCTGTTACATAGTCTGAGCCCATAGGGAAGAGTAGTCGAGCACAGATCCACAGAGAGCGTCTTCAATTATGTCCGCAGACTCCCTCTCTCGCTGTCTGTGGCTGTGATCATCTACTCATCACAACTCCTCACCTGGGAGGGGAAAACTGAAAAACTTTTTGAATGACTCATTCTTAAGATATAAATGAGCAAATATGACTTCAAAATTGAGTGACGTTGAGAACAGCAACCATGACAAAGAGATGCAGTAGGCCCAATGTTTCTGAGGAGAGATTCAATCAGCTGCTGTTAGCACGACAAATGGAAGCCAGATCTGTGATACTTCATGTGAAACTATCTATGTCAAAAAGAAAGAAGGGGGGGTGAAACATTTCTTGCACGAACCTTTTAATGAAACAAAACCTAATGCAACAAGCTGTCTGATAACACTTTATCCACTAACTCAGCTCCCACTGCTTCCTTCTCTGTGCCCTTTCTCCCTCTCTCCTCCTCTTGTCTGCTTGGCTGCTGGATCGCTTTTTTACTCTGTTTGTTTTCTGGCTGCAGTTCGCTGCAGGAGTGCCAGTGCTCCGGCTTTAGGTACTGTATGCTCACACAGATATTTAAATGTCAACATGGAAACAGCCTTTCAGAAAAACTGAGTCACTCTGCTAATGGTGTTGCTTTGACTCTGGGGTCATACAAACAAGTTTTTTTCTGACAAACAAAACTTATCTAACAAACAAAACAAGATTGTCGCTGTCACACACACCCAGAGCTCAGAGGTGAGCAGAGTTAGTGTGAGTAACTGTTTTTACCAAGGATCAAGCTCCAAAGCCGGGATTATTAGGACTCCCTCATGACTCAGAGAGCTGTCGAAGATAATGCCTGACTTTCTCGCATCAGCACTCTGATACTCACACACTCTCTGAAGCAAATAGGCATATAAGCACACAGCCACTCATGTATCATCCTACACAGAGCCTGAGCTTAAAGCATGAGGCTAATCAGAGGCTGTGAGAGGGCGAGGAGTGCAGGCTTAAGGATGTGTGCGCTTCTACGAGCTTTGACATCAAAAGTAAACAAACAAGAATGCAACCTGACACCCCTTCTGGCTCTTATTTCCTCACACAGCACAGACTTTCTGACTGTTTGAGACTCAGCGGATGTGGCTAAGAAAGATCAAGTAGCGAAAGAGCTCTGAAGTAAATGGGTGTTAAATTATATATATGATTATTCAGAATTATTCACAAGAAAGAAGGTGCCGAAGGATAATGTGATTTTTATTCTAGCACCACCTTTTTAAACTTCTCAGGCAAAGAAAACTCTGCTCAGCTTGGTCAGGACGGTGTCACAGGTGAAAGACAGTTTGGACAGACCCTACATTTGGCATGTGAGCTGACAAGCTTCAAAGTAATCAAAGTGCCACTCACAGCCTCTGTATCTTTGCAAAAGGATCTCTTGATAAAAACAAATAGTCTTCCTCTTACTTGTTGCTGTTCCACACTTTTAACATAGATAAAATATTTAGTTTGAGTATTAAGGAGCTTTAACTAATGCTTTCTGCTGTCTGTCTGCTTGCTGTCTCTCCACCTCACTAACCTCCTCTGCCTCAGGATCTCCTGGAAAACATGACCTCTATGATGGTGGTGGGTATTGACCCTTGACCTCAGTGTGACTGTTTCCCCCTTTGTTGTGATCAATGTGCTTGGCATGAGATATTTGTACAATATTCTCTTGGTTTATATGTTCCTCTTTAAGGAGAGTTGATGTTACCCCTGCAGGGCTTGGATCCAAAAAGTGGCTTGTGGTATGTCAGTGCTCAGGGACATTTGCCAAAAACTCAGTGCTGTGCCAATTGCTCAGTGACACCTACCAATGGCTCGGTGATATCTGCAAAGGGCTCAGTGGCCATTACCATAAACTCAGTGACATCTGCCAAACACTCAGTGAGTCACTGAGGTATGGCAGGCATCAATGAGTTTTGGCAGGTGCCACTGAGCAATTGGCAGGGGTTACTAACCAATTGGTAGATGTCAGTGAGCAATTTGAAGGAGTCACTGAGCAATTGGCAGGTGTTAATGAGTGTTAGGTAGATGTCACTGAGTTTTTGGCAGATGTCAATGAATGATTGGCAAGTGTCACAGAGCCATTGGGAGGTGCCACTGAGCGATTTGAAGATGCCACTGAGTGATTGGCAGGTGTCACTTTGAATCAGTGACAGCTGCTTTTGGATCTCACTGTCATGCTGTTACATGACAGATGATGAAAACCTGTTGCAGCAACAGGCACAACATCTGAATTTGAGATACGTTTTTTTTAACCAAGCAGCAGTTAAATCTCTGAAACAGTTTTGAGGACTGTCAGTGTACACAGGCTCTTAATGCTCATGTTTTTGGGTTTTTTTTCATGTTCCACCTCACAGTATGTTTTTGATGTGCTGTCTTCAGAGTATTCAGTGATAGTAATTGACGTGATTTTTTCTGTCTAGCAGGGCGTCCAGAGAGGTTGGAGGAGTGTGTCCTGTCAGACCAGTCCCCTTTGTCCTCTGGAGTGGACTCTGGACAGCAGTCCCCTGTCTCACCAGAGAACAGGAAGACTCACAGAGGCATCAAGAAACTCTGGGGAAAGTAAGGTTTTTTGTGATTGACATATATTTACTTAATGCACAAGCTCAGACATCAAGCACATTTCTCTCCTCTCTCCTCTGTGTTCTTCTCTCATCTGTGCTGTTGTTGTTGTTGTCGTCGTCAGGATCCGCCGCAGCCAATCAGGAAGTCCCTCTCAGGTTCATGACCCTGAGCTGGGAGAGTTCAAGAGGGGAGGGTTCAGGGCAACAGCTGGACCAAGACTGGCTCGTTCTGGAAACACACGGTACTAAGAGACAGTTGAACACACACAGAGTTATTATTTTCACGTGTGTGTGTAAAATAACTCACAGGGTCAGACACTTTACAGATGATCTGTTTAAGTTTGTTACCAAGTTTTCGTCCCTTGTAAAACCACTAAAACCCACACCACCATCTTTATATCTGCCTCTTGAATAAAACCATACAATTGGTTTCACTTTGTTCTGAAAAGTGTTTCTTCTTCTCACCTTTGTAGAGACATGAAGATGCCTTTTTCAAAGTGGAGCACAGAGCAGGTGTGTGATTGGCTGGAGGAGATTGGACTCGGTCAGTACAGCGTCCTTGCTCGCCACTGGGTCACCAGTGGTCAGACGCTACAGTCAGCCAGCCCACATGACCTGGAGAGGGTATGCACTCACCTTCCATTTAGTCTGTCAAATATTTAGTTCTACCTGTCTCATCATTGTCACCGTGTGTCATGTCTTTGAAGCATTAGTGACGCCCATCACTGCTTTTTGACCTGCTCGTTAGTTTTGCCCCAGTGACATCACCTCAGATCCTCAACTCTTCTCTTTCCTTCTTTTCAGGATGATTTTTATCAGATAGTTCCCTTCAAGTGTGGTTATTTCCCCCACAAGTCAGCCTTTTATGTCACAAGGGTGGGTATGGCTAAAAGAGTTATATCTCTCACTGTGTCTGTAGGAGCTGGCGGTCAAGAATTCACTGCACAGAAAAAAGCTGCAGCTCGCCATCAAGGCGTTCAGCAGCAAACAGCCTGAGAAGTCTGCAGAGCTGGACTACGTCTGGGTCACTCGTACGTTCTCGCACAGTGTACTGAAATGAAGCGTTTGATTTGTAGAGCATAGTGGGGTAAAAAAACTGTGCTTTTTAATGTTTTAAAGGTTGGCTGGATGACATCGGCCTCCCTCAGTACAAGGATCAGTTTAATGATGGAAGAGTGGATGGGCAGATGCTGCAGTATCTCACTGTGGTAAGTTCCCAACTAATGATGTTTGGGTCAAAAATGTGTTATTTCATTGTTAAACTTAAGATCCTGGTAGTTTCTTGCTTCTGTCACAATTTTACTCACTGAGGTCTTTTTGTTTCTCCACAAAGTGAAGTTCTGCACTGCTTTAGATTCAAGTAAACCATTGCTACAACCTGATGAAACTCAATTAAGTTTTCATGCTATGGAATAAATCTTAAAAGCTGTACACCGTATCTTAAATAGAAATGGATTTTCTCTGATTTATCGTTTAGCTATCTTGATGAAATTCTCAAATCTTACTGACCACTCAAGACATGTTGCTAACATCACTCGTGATATGTTCAGGTGCCACCAGGAATTTGAGAATCTGAGAATTACGCCCTATTTTGTAGTTTTTGAATTGGACGAATGTTGTGTCAATGCAATTTAAAAATAAGTTTGTTTTTTTGCTCCTGCTGGTGGGTTTGGGATTCAAAGGGTTAAAATCACACTCTCAAAGCTAAATCTCATTAATTTTCTCTTTCTCTTTATAACATTACACCCATATTTCTGTCTCCTCACTATATTAGAACGACTTGTTATTTCTGAAAGTGACCAGCCAGCTTCATCACCTCAGCATCAAGTGTGCCATCCACGTTCTTCATGTCAACAAATTTCACCCTCACTGCTTGAAGCGCAGGCCCAGCAATGAGGTGAGTCTGTTTGTGCTTATGTGCGTTTGTGCATGTGTGTGTGTGTAAATTTCTCTGTAAGTTGTCTGGATTTTTCATATATTTAAGAAACTATCTCTCTTGGTGTTTCATGTGCATCACTTCTTGTCCATGTTGTATTTTTCAGAACCAGTTCACGCCCAACGAGGTGGTCCAGTGGTCCAACCACAGAGTCATGGAGTGGCTGAGATCTGTGGATTTGGCAGAGTACGCACCAAACCTGAGAGGCAGCGGCGTTCATGGAGGGCTGGTAGTGAGTACAGAAATGCATGAGCACAGTATAAAAAGTTAATCTTCAAACCCTGATTACCAGCTTGTTTGACTCAAACCAATGCCGCCTTCCATCCTATAGAAACATGTCATGTGTGTTTGACAGATGCTAGAGCCTCGGTTTAACTCCGACACACTGGCCATGCTCCTGAACATACCTCCTCAGAAAACGCTCCTGAGACGTCACCTCGCCACCAACTTCAACAACCTGGTGGGAGAACAAGCCCAGCGGGAGAAGAGGGAGTACATGGAGGCAGCAGGGTACACTCCTCTCAACATTACAGCAAAAGTCAAGGTAAGACGTTACCAGAGCAGACATCAATATGCAGGCTGGGATAGAAATGGAAACTACAGAAGAGAACACACACAGCTAACCCATCCTGTCTTCCTGTGTGTGTGAGAGAAAGCATCGTAATCTGAGGTGAAACCGTGATGTGTCAGCTCAGTTTAAGCTCTAAACCCTGCAGTGTGTTAAAGCCTGTGTGAAGGGAGTAAACCTTGGACTGCTGTGCTCCTCCTCACAGCGTTAAGACCCACTCATCAGCAGCAGCCCTCACTTTAAATCCCTCTGTGCTCTGTGGGTGAGAAACAGAAGAATAAGCCACTTGAAAACACAATGCAAACTTACTGTTGACCTATTTATGACCTTGGACACAGATATTACATTTTCGAAAGCCACTCACATTAAACCATTAAAATTCAAAATTGGAGGGCTGAAGAAAAGTTGAACAATGAAACACCCAAAGATGCTTTATTTGTGATTATGGTAAGGTGCTTTGTGAAACCAACACTGTGGCTTTTAGTCAGCAAACTTATGGGAAATGTTATTATTGAACATACACTGAGAGCAATGTGTATGTATCTCCAAACAGAGAACTAAAGAGCTTTTTAGATGCAGACAACCAACATCACATTACAAAATAATGACTGCTCATTAGAAAGAATGTAATTCCATTAAAACCCTATTAAAAAAATAAAAAGTTGAGATGCTGGGTGATAATGTTGTTCAAACAGATTTTACTGGTTTACAAACCAATCATTTATTTATTTGAAAAAAGAGCAAAAAAAACCATGAAACTGCTGAACAGAAAAATTGTATTGTTTTATGAAAAATATTTATGCAACCTGAATTTGATGACAGCCCTATGTACCAGAAGTTACAACAAATACTGATTTCTTTGTTCGAAGCTAAAATCAAAACACATTTTTCACGAGGTACAAAAAAGGGAATTTCAGGGAAGCATAATTCCTTTTAGATGAGACTTTTTTTTAGGTTCCCTGTCTTTTTTATTGTAAATTAATCTGATTTACAATTAATACCCAGCCCTAATCAGTGTCACCATCCACACTGCTTTATGTCAGTGTAGTCACAGAAGTTTTTGCTGCAAAGGGACAAAGCCAAAAGCATTAGCTGCATGACCATTATCTTTTACTCTCAGGCAGCACTGCATTAAAAACAGACATGAAGGTGTCACGGGAATCACTCTGTGGGCTCAAAATCAACACCAAACACTTCTGTCTGTTAACACAAATAATCTCTGTATTCACAGTTGTGGGTTGAAGATGCGCCATGTAAAGAGGAAACCAAACATAAACATAATCAGAAACACGATGTGTAAGATGCTCTCTCCTCATCTCTGAAGAAAAGAGGGATTAGCCGTTTATCAGGGCACAGTTAAAAAGCCAGCAGCCTGGTGGTATGGATGCATAAGTGTCCACGGCATGAGGAGCTTACAAATCTGGGAAAGTATAACTAATGAATTCAATGGTAACACAACAGAGGGAACACTTAAACTCCACCATGCTTGATATTTTTGATGGCTCAAAGGGGATATTTTCTTCCAAATAGACATTTCTTCAGCTCCAGTAAAGGAAACATGATACATTGAAATACAAAGAGAGCCACACGCAGACTGTTGCACAACAGCTGAAATAGCTGATTCTTTATCATGTAAGTGGCTCAGGCCATCTGCGCTCCAGTATAGATGAACTGTCTAGATCCCACGGCTTATACCGGTTGTTAAAGATGTCAGTTACATCATGGTGTTTTTCTGCAGAACTCTTTATGAAAATTCCTGTAAATATAATGTACAAGTGTAAAATAATGGTAAAATATTGGCAGCAGGGACGCCAGTATTTTACCATTCCTTTACAGTCATATACTGTAATCCAATATACAGCACTATACTGTAAAAATAAGTTACAATACATGCGCTGTAAAATAACAGGTAATTACTGGCATCCCTGCCGCCAGCATTTTAGCGTTATTTCATAGTGACATTTTTTACAATGCATCTAACAGAGCAGATGGTCAATTATAAGATGACATTTTGGAGTGGCACTGAGGGTGGCTATATGGAAGTTTAGGGAGCATCACAGCAACAATCTTGGTTTGAGTCAGAGAAGGAAAAACAAAGTTAATTTTCAATGAAAAATTGATGTTTGGACTAGTAATAATATTGTTAACCCGGTTTCATATTTTTTTTTTACCACAGCCGAAGAAGTTGGGTCTGTCTAACTTGACTCACCTCAGGAGGAAAAGAGCGGACGAATCCACAGACTACGTGTGTCCGATAGAGTCGTCCTCGCCTCGGCCAGGACAGTCTGCCGCTAACGGGGTGCAGGTCAGGCCCTACTCTGGTTTCAGAGGCCTGAGCCCCATCCTGGACAGAGAGCCAGACCGCCCCAGAGACCAGGTGGGGCACGATGACATCCCAGCTGAGCCATCTCCATGACAGCTTCAACAACGTCATGGCGACACTGTGTTGACGCGCTTCCCATAAGCCTTTGGGCGCTGCTCCTTCTCTGCTTCCTTTGCTTGTGGCCCATAATACCTCAGTCCATCTCCTCCCCTGTCTAACCCCTCCAATCAGCCCCACCCTGTGCCTTACAAGTGGAGAGATTCAGAGACGTCTCTGTAACCCTGCTGACCGTGCTGCGGTGTCAGCTGCTCGTCATGAAGGGTGTACTGAGAACATGAATCCAAACACTTCAAGTATTTTGATTTCATGTCCAGTCAGATGCCTCACTAACCTGACCTCAGCCTCAAACCTGTGCCATGATCTAACTTATCATGAGAGAAAGCAGCATCTCTCTGGACTTCACTCTCTGTCACATTACTTCCCATGATCCAACAGGCAAACATAGACATTTGTTGTTGTACAGTACTCAATCACTATTTCAACATGTGTGCATCATCATTAGAGGATTTAAAGTGTGTGTGACGATCATCGACGACTATGATTTTTATTTAACAGAGTTCTGTCACATGGTTGAGATGAACTTGTGCAATATTTGCATCATATTAAGGAGGGTTTTTATTTAATATTTATGTGACGTTAAAGAAAACTGATGAGAAAGCATGTTAAGATTGAATCTGGGGTGATGGTTTTGTACTATTTTCATATTTACAGTATTTCTGTACCAGTATTTTTATAGTAAAGAAAACCCTGCTCCTTTTAAAGAAGATCACCTGTGCTCATGTATATGTACAAAGATTTATCAAATCATTTAATAAACAGAATCATATGTGTGTTAAATACATTTTTTCTTTATATACTGGAACTATAAAAGCCAGAGTAGATAGACAACTTATAAAGCCTTACCTGTGAGAAAACAAGTGTATAAAGCGCTCCACATGGAGTCAGAGTGCAGAGCATGGCCGAGTAACCCTCATCATCCACTAACCTGCTTTCATTGTCATCGACTTCACCATCATGGACGCCACTGTCATGGCTCTCTATGACACCGGCTTCCTCCCTTGGCGAACCAATCTGGGCCAAGATGGCTGCTGATCGTTTCCATGGTAACCATTGTTAAAGCGTGAGTGCATGTTGGAAAGCTTAATGCCGGTAAATACGTCTCTGCATACTTTAAAGAATTGAGTCATTGTTACACAGTAGAGCTTCAAACCTCACTGCTGCTTCACTTACTGTGTGTCTGCAATCTGTCTTACAATGGGTTCATCAGGTTGTGTGTGTGTGTGTGTGGTGTGTGTGTGTGTTGCAGATGGCGATCACAGAGGGTACCATGTTGCAAATAGAAGCTCTGTCTGAAAGCATCAACAACCTCACAGTAAGCACCAACACGCACAAGCTGCTGCTAATGAAGTTCAGCGTGTTCACTCACTCACTTACTGCTCCCCAGGCTCCAAGTTTCTGAGGGAGGAGAAATTCTGAATTTTCCCTCCGTGACCCTTGTGAAAATAAGAAGTTATATTCTGACATTGTGTCCAGTGAACTTCTCAGTTCTTAAATATGTTAAGAAAAACTCAACATTTGAGTAGAGACCTTTACAGCATTTGGAAAGTTACAGTGGGGAGGAAAAACTCTCTTTAAAAGGCAGAAACCTTGAGCAGAACGAGACTCATGTTCGACAGACATCTGCTGAGGCTTTGTTGAGGTTAGACAGAGAGAAAGGAAAACGTTAAACCTCAAGATGTTACAATGACATGCACTGTTGTTGTTTTCTTCTAAACATTGTTTTTAATCCTTTGCTAGGAAAAAGTGTTTGCTGCTTCTGCTGTGTAATGTGTAGCAGTATGTCTCAGATTAGGAGTTTGTGATGTTTTCTAATTTCATTATGAAATCTAATCTGTTCTAATGGCCCCAGCTCAGCTGCAAACACCAACTCTCAAGCTCTCTAACCCATAACCATACCCATGATGTTTTGCTTCCAGTACCTGCTGGGCCGAGATGAGCTGCGGAGGGAGATGAGACGCTCTCAAACGACTCTAATTTGAGGGACAATGACCTGACGCTTCTGACTCACTAATGCTGTCGAGCGTTCTGACACCTGTGCTGCACCTTCAGCCTCAGCCTAACACTGCAGCCAGGAGTCGTCCACGTCTTCCAGCCGCTGATACCTCACGTACCGAGCACCGTCGCTCTGCAGAAACAGAGGACAAAGGAACACTTGGGAACAATTAAGAGTCACTTGAACAATTTTTCCTACATTTTTACCAGAATGAACTGAATTGTTACCCATCATCATTTGAAGCACTTTTGTACTACTTTACGTCTTTCCTATGCAATGCATCCTCTCATGTTAATAATACTGGGCAGTGAGTACGTGTGGGAGAGCAGGAGCACATTAGCCTTCCCTCGTCTTGTGATATGCACATGATGTTTAGCGTAGAGTATAATTTCTTTTAGATTTTATAAACTAGCTGATGGAAAAACAGCCCAGAAGGAGCCAGATTAAAACTGATAGCAAGAGATCTTGCATGACTAGTTTTTTGGTTATCCAAGTTCTTCAACCTCATCTTTTTTGGCAATAAAAGTGACAGAAGCAAAGCAGCAGTTTTGTTTGAACTGTCACAGAAAACAACATTTTCACACAGTTCACCTGAGAGCAAAGACATATCTCTAACCATATTACTTTTCACCAAGTATGTATTTAGATGAAAATACAAAATCAATTGCCACGTTTTCTAAGAGGCACTGATTGAACTGTTTAACTCATGATATCCATACCTTGGCTTTAGTATCTGCCAATACTGATACCACTCAGTCTGATACCAGAACTAATTAACCATTTTCTATGCCTTAAAGGCACTTTATCAGTGATCCTGAAACAGTCTCACTGCCCTATATTTGTATGTTTATAATCAGTTATTTAAAATGTTGCTTTGCATCCTATATAAAGTTGTCTTAAACAAAGAAAAGTAGTTTTAAAAAGATCTAATCTCCAATAATTTGCTTCAAAACAATCACACACCTTGGCAAAAGCCACGTCTTTTCAACAGTGAGTTAAAGTGCTCATGGGAAATGTAGTCTTTATCCCAGAAAAGCAGTACCAATTCTGTTCACAGGTGTTGTTACAGTCATCTCCAAACAGAAAGTCCTCACACAGCCTTTAATATGTGGATGAGACTAAGAATTATATTTCCTTTATTTTTTTTAGCTCTGTATCAAACTGAACCTTGATACCAGTAGCAGACCAGCACCAAATATGAGAAAGGCCATTCATGTTTTGTTTTTTGTTTTTTTCACGCACTGTACATCTTGATATAGACTTATTATCTCTGTATCTAGATTAACAAGGGCTGCTATCTTGTTATTAATTAATAATGTTTGTCCTGATTTCAACCTACAAGTGCTACCACCAATGGCCAGTCTTCTCCTTGATGAGAAATGACTTCAAGACAAACACATTATTAATTAAATCATTATCACAAGAGAACAATTTTTGTTATATCGAGATAAGATAATGAGTCACCACGAGTCAACAGTGCTTAAAAAAGAGAAATCAATGACTGTTCTCATCCTCCATGGATCAGTCCTTTCTACTATATAATTCATTCACATGAGATTAAATCAATGCATCCAACTGGAACATACAGAATAGCAATCTTGTTAATGACTACAAATCCAGACAAAAATATCAATCTTCCCTAAGTTTCTTTAAGTTTTTCTCTACTTTATTTAGTTTGTTATTATCCAGTGGAGTATTTGACATTGAGAGGAGACTCTACTGTACGTTAATCCTCATCTATAGCTGCCAGACCTGGATACAGTCAGAGGGGACTGTTTGCTCAGAGTCATCTCATAATATTTGCTTTACATAGTGACATGTCAGCGCGACTTTTGACTTGCAACCAAGTGATTCAACACAAGTTACGGCTTCCAACACACTTCCAAACACATACGGTATTACACTGTATTAAAACGTGATGTGTGATTTTTTCATGTTTAGAGATGTTCAAGCTAAGTCATATGATGTAGATCTTTCAAAGTGGTTTTAAACACATATTCATACAACATATCTGTCAGGTTTATGCCATGATTACATTATTTGATGCTGTTCTCTCGTGTTTATACTGCCAACTGACCGGTCCAATCAGGGATGACAGAAAACCTACAGATAAGTGTTACAAAACATAGATATAAGAGCAAAAATTATCATAGAATGGTCATGTAATGTAGAAACTAATGTTTGGTTGGAAAAAAAGAAAGTCTTGAGCTGTAAACAACTAAAGTACAAGGATGAAGTCACCACAGGCTGATGAAAGCACATCAGTACAGTATATAGTATATCATTTATAGTTTATTTAACACTGTGGTGTTAAAAAAGGATCCTACAGCTGGAATACTCCACAAAAAGCAACCTGCACCAAAACTGTAGTTCCTTACAGACGTAAATAACCCTTCACCTTCCCCATCCTTTGTAACCTTTGTGCCAAACTAAAAGCTGCTGACTCAGCCCTCTTGTCCTCATTTGCGCTTCTTCCTTCTGAATGGAGACAGTTGAGCATTTGTTTACCCATCAAACCCTTCAGGCTTCCCCCAGTCCCCCAGCTGCTGCTCCTGCTGCCTCCAGTTAACTGGTAAGATGAGTCTTTTGTTGACCTAACTAAAATTTGACAAGTTACAAACACCACACCCATGCTAACCTGCTGTCAGCAGACTCCTGCTCACTCCCTCTCCAAACTTGAGCCCCTCTTTATTCCACTGTAAGTTCTGTACATAGCAGACACTGAGCCGGACAAACAGAAACAGCCACTCTGTTTCTCAGCAGGGCAGGAGGCAGGAGCAGAGGACAGGCCGTGGATTTGGGACTATAGACACTTCCAGACCCATCCTGGTGAGTCGCTGAGAGGTTATTTTCAATCTATCCTCAGTTTGAGAGCAGAAGTGAAGAACAATTCTCACAGTTTTACGTACCAAATGAACGAATCTACCTTGACTTGTTTGAACAGGACAGCAAAGTTTCTCTGTGGTGCAACAAACCATATGGTGTTTCTTCTCTCGTTATACTCTTCACACTACAAAACCAAACAGCTTTCTTGATGCAAAATTTTGAGTTATTAAAATCTGCAGTTCTTACAAGTTTTTTTTTTAAGTAACAGTTAATGAAGAAAACCATTTTACTCTTGTTTTGAATGCAGCCCACCTCAATTAATTGAGTAGCTACAAAGGCTGGAGATGCCAACTTCCCTTTTCACCCTCAAGTTCGGTAGGTGGCAATAATATAAGGGAATGCAGGAATGCCCGGCTTTGACATCTTTGCATGTTTGGTGTACTAAGTCACAAGTACATGTCACAGAATTTATCAAGTAGTTTAAAGAGACTAAGGACTTTCCAAGTGATCTTGAAAAATTCTCATACCTAGATATATGCCTGATCATAGCACGCAATTTAAAATGAGGCTATCAGTGCTGAAATAGATTATTTCTAAATGCTAATTCCTAGCTTCCCAATTAAAACTGGACAGGTTAGACTGTACCAGGTTGAATTACATGTCTAAGTCTCTATAACAACACCACGCCAGCTGGCAAAGTTTATTAGTGAGAAGAGAGATCTGTGTTTTTCTCTGCTGAAAACAATTTCTGTGATTTATTTAGTAGTAATTGTGGAAACAGGGGCAGGACTGGAAAGGGACAGAAGAGCAGAAGACAGCTAAACAGGAGAGTGATAGAGCATGGACTAAAGGCTTAAACTAAGCTGTTTGTGAAAATGTTCATTCCAGCCCACAGCAGTTACATTGCAGTGATCTGTTTAAAACCTGTGAGTCTTTCAGTGAAATGAAAGGTGATGTAACATTTCCTCTGCTTGGTAGATAAGCATCAGAATTCATGAACGTTGCACAACACTGATGGGTCTCAGAGAACCTTAACACTAAATGTAGCCAGCCTATTAAGCTATGGTATAAACTTAGAAAGTTTGCTTATGTTATTTAACTGTTACCTTGTGCTGTATTTGGTAAAAAGTTATTTTGAACTAAGAAAAGTAATGTTGAAAAGGAGATTGATCTACTTTCACTTTTCAAATAAGTACATGAGTCATGACAGTTTGCACAAGTCTTACAACAGAAGAGAGTTACTGCAATCCACTTCATAGATTCTTCTCACCATCACCTTGTGTAATTTCTTTTGCCGAAACTCAATTACAACAATAAAACATCTAAAGTTAGTCCAACACTCAAAATCTGTTTCATTTTACTAAGGCCTTGAAGCCATGCTTGCTGATTTTCTGAGGCAATCAGATTGCATGTTTTTTGAAGTTTAAATTTGATCTAAAGATACAAACGTCTTTGCAGTGTATAAGGGAGACCAACCTCTGACCTCTGCCAGAAACGTCTCTCCACCATGGGCCAGACCATCCGCAAACACGCTCCTAACCGCTTCAAGCGCAGCCCCCCAAGCCAACCCCCCTATGACAAAAACTTGGCGCCTCGACCGAGCATCTTCTCCACCTTAAGGAGGGCCCCTGTGTCCAAACCCAACGATTTTATTCCCCTCTTCAACGACTGCATCTCGGCCGCCTCATCCAGAGCTCAGGAGTTCCTCCTCTTCAAAGACCCGGAGGAAAAGTTCCACCCGAGTCCTGAGGTGCTCACTCAGGTATGTGACTTCATTTTTCCAAAAACACACAAACAGCAGCACCCTTTAGGAGCTTATCTTATCACCTTCTCCTCCAACAGGTCTTCCTCATGACCTACATCACTCAGAGCGTCTGCCTCAACCTGACAGACACCTTCAACTGCACAGCAATGACACCTGAACAGCGCATCCTCCTTGGGGCAGACTGGGTGTGGGCCCTGCTGGAAAAGCCCACCAAGAACCCTCGCATCCAGATCGCCGTGCAGGTCTTAAACCTTCCTGACCGGGAGTCCGGCGAGGAGAAGAGCATCCTGGGAGACAGCTGCAGTGAGACACTCCTGATGGCCCAGAAAGAGTCCAGCAACAGGACCATGTGTGAGAGGATGGTGGACTTCTGCTCCTCCATCGGAAAAGACTGCTACGCTCTTTTCTTGTTCATGGGAAAGAAAAACGATAAGGGCAATCTGTACGGAGTCCTCAGCAACAACTTTGAGGCAGCCATCGGGAAGTGCACCAAGATAGACAGAACTTTAATCGAGAACTTCTTCAAAGGCTCCAGATATCTTCACACACCTTCAGGAATGATGCAGGCCATTGTCACCAAGAAACAGGGAGATCCGCTCACTCTCATGATTAAATTCAGCTAAACCAAAGAGACTCAGAAGATTCAACGACCAATAACATGACACAGCAGTGCAGTCATCCAGCGATGTGATAAAAATGTCCAGACTATTGACCTAACTCTTCAGAAACTGTCTCCAGAAGTCAAATCATATTAGTTTCACCACAATGTCCTGTAGATATAATATCTCTTCTACAAGAGGTTGGGAAAGCTGCCAAACAAAATTTCCAAAAAACAACAGAAAAAGAACGAAGCTCCATTGCAGTCTTTGTTAAGTGTCATAAATTACTTGAAGAGAAAAATCAGCTTATTTTTATTCAACACAAGTTTGTGATGACACATCTCACATTTTTAGCAACTTAGTCCACTTCTCTAATATTTACTTAGAGTCATGTTGCTCAAAGCTCTCTCTGCAAACCTGAAAAACTAGACCAAACATGCTGCACTTAACTAAAAAACCTCTTTAAAAAGCCTCAAAGCCGATAAGACCACAGTATTAAAAATGCTATAACGTGGTTGCATTCAGTGTTTGTGGCTAGCTTGTGTCATAATATTTGTTTGTCAAAAGCTAGTGGTTTCATTTGTTTGATACGCCAGATGAAAATATTTTCCCTGTGTTTATGTCTGTGTGTTGCAAAAATGTGGTACATGATAGTTAAAAGAGTGAAGACACTTACTGGTTGTTACAAGCCTAATAATCTTTTACTTCCCACCATCAAAGAATGATTTGCCAAGGACTGCTATCAAAAACAGTTTCTCATCTTGACAAATAATCCTTGGGAAATACTGACGTTCTTACACAGCTCAGGTTAACTTCCAGCTTTAAAAACATGTATGGGTGAGTCCTGACGGTGAGAAAACGAGCCAGCTTTGGTCATCTGGGCTTTAAAGCTGGACCTGCTCAATGAAACATGTCAATATGTGAGGTTTGGAGAAAGCTTCTCCTTAAAGTGGGTGTAACTCATGACGCCAACAAAGGCCTGATCCAATATCCAATATGAGGTCTTACTCCCCGGGTATTGGTTTTACTATTGCAAGTGGTGCTCTTGACTTTTATGACTTCAGGCCACACAGTTGCTGATATTAGTCACCTTTTTCAAGTTTCAAGGCTGTAAAATGAAAGGTTCAGTCAGTAAGATGGGAAACACTTAAATATTCTTACAGGGAAACTCAAAAAGCTATACAGCTATTAAGCTTACTGTGTTTAATGTGAAGTCAAACAGGCCTCAGGATTAGTACAAAGTAAATCACTGTTAGTATCAGCCTGAGCAGGAATTTGTTCTTAACCTTTGAAAGCATGTATCAAAAAATAACAGTTGTGATAAAAGAGAATTGTAACATTTATGTAAATAGTGACTGTGAAATATTTATGTAGTGGAGGAGCTCTTGAAATCCACTGAGGCTACTGCTGTCCTCTCATCACTTCCAGCTTGTGTTTTATTGATACAACCAACACTGAGCGTTGAGGCCTCTTCACTGAAGCCACTGTGATTTATCGTACTGCCCTTATTACATTTGGCGCTGCCTGGAGGATTAGAAAAAAACAGCCTGTGTGCTCATCTTATTTGATCATTTTTTACGTAGTAAATAAAACACTAACCTCAGTGCAGATGACTGAAGAGGTCCTCAGGGCTGCTCCTGATACAGACCAGTGCAGCAACTTGGCTTTTCCTCATTTTTAGAGGATAGTTGTTTCCAGCATGAGTGAAACTCAGAAACAATGAGCAGCCTGGCTTGAGCAGCTCAGGACACCAGGCTGAAAATGGACACTTAGACCCCCCCACTGTCCAAGAGCCCCTCCACTGCATTTGTTGCTGGGTGACTGACAAAAATATATAGTTAAGTGCCTTAATAATATTTGAATTTTACTAACACTTAAGTCTATTCATATAGTAAGGTTCTCCATGTATGTTTTCTATGTGTCCTCTTGTCTATAATATTGTTAAAATGTGATTAATAGTGTACGGTTTTAAACATCTGGGCCAAAGTTATCCTCATTTTTATGACTCATCCCAACTAATTCAAATACAGACAGTTTTGATTCCCATTTCTGTTGCTTTGTGTCACTGGTTATTGTCTGTAAAAGTTTTGTAATGAGAATATATTTTGCACTTTTATCAGGACTAACCCCCAAGTTTCAGAGAGAGCTGTCAAACATGCAGAAAAAGAGCCCAAACAGATCAGTTTTTACAGCCTTTAATTTGAGACTTGATGGTCCAGTAAAAATCACATTTATTTCAGTTTTTATTTTCTGATGATAGGAATTACAAAATCTATAAAATATAAAGGCACATGAATATTAAAGTACATTAATATGTTGTTAGTGCAGTACCAACCAGGACTTTACAAAAATACAAAAAGAATGAAGAAAATAATCAGTGTATAAAAGACAGGCAGTCACATAAGGCTTCCAGGGAAACATAAGACACGTGGTAATGTAATCACTTTTTATGAGACTGGATTACAGAGTGAAGAGGCTCCATCATAGTTCATCCTTCGGGTCAGGCTCTTCTCTCTGCCTGTTTTGTTCACATGTACACAAAGCTGTGTGGTCGTCTGGCTGAGACACCAGCTCCATGTCCTCGCGCCGCGTTGGCTGTCCTACTTGGCGCTCAGAATACATGAGCAGCACTCTGTAGTAGTAACAGTACAGTCTGCTGGGCTGCAGCAGCTCCCTCGCTGCCGTCTGACCCGCTCTGGCTATCTCAGCAGCTTCAGCGTCGTTCTCTTTGGCCCATTTGATTTTCTCCAAAAGGTCCGACAAACTTCTTCTGACAGGGACGTAGTGAGTTCCCGCTTTTAGATGAGTGTAGAAAAATTCATAATACTGAGAATCCTGTTTGAGAACCAGACTATTCCCAAGCATCAGGTAAGGAAAGCGATACGCTGCAACGGTTCCATCCACGTTCACCTGATACTTGAACTAGAAGACAGGAAGAAATGAAAACTGTTTTTAATGCTAATGAGTATTTTTATGAGCAAATGTGTTTATGATACACATAAAAAGACATCAAGAATGATAAGAGGGACAATCAGTTGCAGTTTTAAAGTAGAATTAAAAAGTGTGTTATAGTGTTGTTTGTATATATTTGTTTATTTTACCTTGAAGAAGTCAAAGAATCCAACAAGTGGTGCTTTGCCTATGAGCTTCTCCTTGTCCCTGAAGAAGAACCATCCTGTGATTCCTGCATCCAGCAGATCAGGGTTTTCTTTGGACAGAGAGGCCAAGTAGAGACGCTCCTCTCGACTGTCCCGGCCACGGAAAAAAGCTCGATCTGTTTTGTTAATCCATGGAGGCCCTGAAAAGGTAGAATAACATGCATTGATAACCCCAAAAAGTAAATTAACATTAACACAAGCTGCATTTAAACACTTTGTTCTCAAAACTTAGTCAGATGCTCTGGCAGTGATGGACTATTCAAGCAAGCCTTGAATCAGCTCTGAAGTGTGTGTGTACATGCGCGTGTGTGTGTGTTTGTTACCTGTGTTCCCCTGCACAGACAGCAGGTCGATGGTGACTCCCCTCATGGTCTCCAGAGTGGAGTGAGTGACCTCATAAGTGGGGAGAATAATGTCCCGCGTGTCCGTAGAGCCACACCACGACAAGACTGGAACAGCATCCGTCCTCCTGTTCTCCAAAGGCCAGTCACCCACATTGATGTAAAACTCCACATCTGGCAGCTTCACCTTCAAATGTCACACCATCAACAGAAAATGTTATTACACCAAATGCCATTCCCGCGCAGTCTCTTCACACCAATGTTGAGAACAAAAAAACACCATGATCTTTTATAGACCTTACTTTTCTCATCAAAGAGAGCAGCATTTCATCAGAGAACATCTTGAAGTCGGTGTATTTTCCAAGCGTGCGGCGGTACAGCTGGTTGTTGATGATGGCGTAGTGGACGAGACCTCCTCTGTTGGTGAATCTTTTCGGCACTTCCTCTCTGATACGATTCAGGTCGATTGTAGGAAAAGATTTAAAGTCTGCCAGGATCTGAGGCTCCTCTGACGGACACTGCATGATGCTCTGCCAGATGGATGCGTCATGTTCGGGGCAATCGCAGTACTCATGATAGATGGGACCTGAATGGGAATGAGAACAGTCAAAGTAATAAGATTAAGGCAGCAAAGAGTAAAAGTAAGATGTTTGTTAATGTGTTTATGGATCTGCAAGAAATCACGTTACAGTCTTAACAGTTTTTCTCAATTGTTTACACACAAATACTGGTATTTGAGACACAACGACCACAGCATATAACCAATGTACCACAGTTTTACAATAAGCAATCAGAGCTTTAGCACAAAAGGGTTACAGATGTATCACCAAAATTCGTGTATATAGACGTGTGGGGATATAGCAGTTGAAGCTTTTTGTGACTGGATTTGCCATGCTGGGAGAAATTCCCCCGTGGCTTGGCCAGGGAAAATTTGTGTTGCGGTGTGGATGAGGTGCTGTGGCCAAACCAAAACACAAGACAGGATGCAGCATTTTAATTTTTTCTTTTTTCTTTTTTTTTTTTTTTTTTTTTTTTTTTTTTACTGTAGCTGCATACAGTAAATTCTTGTGCTGTCTTGTATGCAGACCACTGTGTGTGCAACTTTGTCTTGGTTGGGATGTACAGAGAGTACATTGTTTTTGTGGGAAACAGAAGATAAATTTGTTACGATGTATTTGTGTGATCTGAGTAAAAAAGCAGCTCATTTTAAAACACACTCATGTCTGTACTTTCTGTAGTAGGAATAACAGTAAACAAAAAAGGCCTAAGTCATGATGAATGGAGAAGTGTTTCTCNTTTTTTTTTTTTTTTTACTGTAGCTGCATACAGTAAATTCTTGTGCTGTCTTGTATGCAGACCACTGTGTGTGCAACTTTGTCTTGGTTGGGATGTACAGAGAGTACATTGTTTTTGTGGGAAACAGAAGATAAATTTGTTACGATGTATTTGTGTGATCTGAGTAAAAAAGCAGCTCATTTTAAAACACACTCATGTCTGTACTTTCTGTAGTAGGAATAACAGTAAACAAAAAAGGCCTAAGTCATGATGAATGGAGAAGTGTTTCTCATTCATCATAGTGTTTTGCAGCGAGCACATCAGTGTGCAACTGGTTCTTATAAATGTCAGTTTATTTGGTGGTTTATGTGCCTCGTTTGAAAAATGAAAAAAAAAACATTTTGAGGAGTAATAACTGTGTTTAAATGTAGAGTTTCATTTTGCAGGAGAATTGAGGGGTGTTGCCCGTTGTGTGTGTTGTTCGATTTCTGCGTAGAGTTCTGAGAGTATGCTTTCAGAAAATGTGTGTAATCAATCTACGAAAACTGTGAGTAATTCTTCCAAACATTTCAGAACAGGACAGACTTGTATTACAGATTCTCTCCTGACAATTTCAAACATTTGCTTTTGTTTCATGGAATTACTGCCACTGCTTTAATTAGGTTTTCTCTTTTTCCTGAATACAAACCTTGAAGGGTGTAAGGTGATTTGGCAACAGCAGCATCTTGGTGGAAGACTTCAATGGTGAGGCCTTTACGCACAGACCCATAGAGTCTGTACCGGACCAGGAAGGATCCGTCTCCTCTGTCCAGAGGTGGAGGGACATGGATCCTGATGTGCTCCTTTTTGTCCAGGGAGCTGATCTTCACTTTGAATGTGTCTTTACCTAAAGAGCGGTGAGAAGAACATTTCAGTGCCTTCTCAAATCAGACTGGATCTTTGTTTCTGAGCTCCCTGACTGACTCACATGCAAACTCTAAAGCAAACATCATGAAACATAATCTGATTTAATACATCTTTACAGATTTAGAGCTCTGGGTGACACAAATGAACTGTAATTGAATTATTATGTACATGAATGAATCCCACATCGGTTAAAATGACATGAACCAATCAGAGTGCAGCAAATACCGTCTGTCTCTTAAAGATGTAGATAAATGTTTCCTCTCTGGTAAATGAGGAAGATGCGCCGTTAGCTCAACAAGCTATTTCTCCTCTGCGGCTCTTCATTGATACCGTGTTGCACAAGCTGACAGCTTAAAACCAGGTGTGACAAAGAGTCATAGTGTTGATTTTACCTGGAGACAGAGTCAGCTTCTCTCCCTCTGAGTTCACCGCCTGAATGAAGAAGTAACGGACTGGTAAAACTGAGTCTGCCCTCAGTCCTGGACCCCAGACCAGACATCTCTGCGGAGCGATTCCTCCACACTCACACACCGACAACTTCACGCTCAGAGAAATCACTAAAACTAACAACTTACGATACAAACCACGGAGTGAAGGTTTACAGAGGTTTGAGCTGCGTTCAGACACCATAGTCATCCAACTGTTAACCGCAGCAGGTCTGAATTCACAGATATTTACAGTAAAGTTTCATACAAACTCCTATGCCGACATGTTGGCGAAGGAAACACGCCCATTCTCCGCTGATGCCTTCAAGGTGCATGGGAAATGTTGGTTTCAACTTATAATAGGCGGAAACTGCTCAGCCGTGAGTTATGTTGCAAAGGAACTCAAACAGTATGGTTTCCATTTCCGTCAGTGATAAAATAAGAAAAGAACTTGACTCTGTTGACGCCCGAATTAAGTCAAAATTTTGAGATATAAAGAAAACATTCTGAGATAAAATAAGAAATTTTGAGGTACTTCTTTTTTGATATAATGTCGAAATATTGAGATGATAATGTCAAAATTGTGAGAGAAAAAAAGTTAAAATTTTTGAGATGAAGTCAAAATTTTGAGATAAGAAGTCAGAATTTTGGGAGGAAAAGAAAATCTTGAGATAGTCAATACAATAAGAAAAAGTATTCTTTTTAGATACAGTAAAAATTATGAAATAAAGACAATTTTAAAACATATAGTCAAAAAATTTGAGATAATGATGGCGAAATAATAGAAAAAAGATGAAAATTTCTCAGCTCAGGTGGCATTTTGACTTTTTGTATCGTAAATTTGCCTTTTTATATTAAATTTCTAACATCATATGGGCAAACAGTATCTCAACAAACCTATTTGTATTCATTTTTGTAACTGATGGAAATTGGCTTCTATGAAACAGCCATGCATTTTTGTTTTAGTTTTTATTATTTTCCCCCAACTGTTTTTATTACAGGTATGTATTATTGCTTTAGTGGCTTGAAAGATGCTGTAACTGTAAATGTAATCTTCTTGTACTAAAGTCTTTGTTTTAACAGAATCTTACGCTGGCTCGCCCATTTATTGTACACATTTGAAGTTAGTGTCATACAGAAAATTCCTGATAAAGATCAATGAGCCTGTTCACAGGCCTCTAGGATATGATAATCCTTCAGTAGTGTTCACAGCGTTTTTTTCTGATATCAAACAATGATTACTAACAAAAAACATTTGCAGTTTATCAAAACTCTAGTATGCAAAAATGTTGTCTGTTTTGTGTCCCAGCTTGTCCAGATTTGGTAGACAGGCGTACTGGATCATTGGTGGAGGACCACACAGGACAACAAGGACGTCGCTGGATGGAGCAGGGAGGTGCTCCTTGATCATGTCTTGGGTCACAAACCCTGAGCTGTATCTCCAGTCTGAAAGAGGAGAAGAGAGAGAATCACACATTAGTATTCAACTTTAGAGGAAGATTTCTGACTCCAATAAAGCTGCTCACAGTCCTATAAAAAAACATTTTAATGTATAATGTAGCAAGAGCTCCATTCTGTATGAGTGCCTGAAGTATGGACAGAATTTACCCATCATCCTCAGCTGAAAAGATAAAGAGCTGTGTCTTTAGCCCAAACACCAGAGAGGTCTATCTTTGATCTCCTTATCATCATTTCAAATGTGAAATATGAAACTCTTCCTGTTTTTATTCCGTATTAATAACTTTCTTCCCACTGTGCCTCAGCAGAATGATGCCTGATGATAAAGATGAGCAGAACAAAGTACAGATCTTCATCTGTGAAATAAGAAATGAAATCAGTAAAAAAGCTTATACACTCTTCCTTTCCTATGCATGTGAACAGTAACACTGTACGAGCAGAAAGAAGACTCCCTCAAATGAAAAATGATGAAAGGCTGATGTGTTTCCATTTTGTGAGGAACTAATGACATACAGGACAGGATACGCGCAGCATTTCAGGCCCTCGCAAGAGAGATTATGCTACAATATTATGCTCATTAATTTCCACTCGCTTTAAGGATTATGCAAAAGACGACATGAGCGTTTTGCTAAGCTACTGTAACACCTGGCTGGAAGTATCTACTTCTTGGGCCTGCAGGGATTTTCCTTCAGCTGAGGAGTCTTTGTTCATTTTCACACACACACACACACACTGAATATTCAGCCAGGATCCAAAGAGCCGGGCTTTGGGACTGATTATTCAGCTCTGTAGAGTTTGGCTCTGCACTAATACTAACAGCATTTGAATGTACTGAATGTGTTACATGAGGAAACAAGATGACGGGGAAAGTTTTTACCCAATATCATGTAAAATAAGCATGAGTCTGGTTTTCCTCTCTTTCTGTACCAAAATAATCCAAAACAGTAAAGAAATCAGAGACAGTTGTCAAAAACAAATATTTAATGACATAAAAAAACTAACCTTTCTGCATCTATGTAAAGTCTTATGAGGTCTTAAAGAACTCCATTCTCCTCGTGCTTTATTGTGCTTGTAGATTGTTATGTTTTTGTGTTAAAGTAAAATCTTTTATGGGGTTTTGATGCCCCCTGTAGACAAGGAAACACATTTTACCTCCACTGATCTCACCCTGTATGTTCCTGTTTTAACTGTTAAACTGATTTATTATCACAAATCCTTTCTGAGGAAAACTGAGATGTGTGTTTCTAAATCTCTGTCCTGGCGCTCTCAAAGTGAAGGCATTGGTTGGAGGTACAACAAAAAGTTTTAATCTTGTAATGGTAGTAATATCTGACAATTTTTTTCATCATTATATAGATTTTACCCAAAATATTGAACTTTTGCCTCATAATTTTTACTTCTTCTCTCAAAATATTGACTTTTTTCACATAAACTTGACTTTATGATCTCAAAATTGTGACTCATTATCTCATACTTTTTACTTTATTATCATACAATTTCGACCTTCGTCTCGTAATTTCAACTTTTTGCCTCCAGATTATGAGTTTCTGTCACAAAGTTTTGAATTTTTATCTAAAAATTTTGATTTTTTTTAGTCTCAAAATTTAAACTTAATACAAGACAAAAAAAGGAAAGGAAAATATCTCAACAAAGGCAAGTTCTCATTAAAAAATTTTAACTGGCAGAAATGAGCTTTCGTACTTCTCTTATCCCACTGGCAGATATTTTACTTTTTACTGGGAAATCAGGTGCCATTTTTGCTTTTTAATATCTTGAAACAAGACATTCTTCTAGATTTTTCAGGTAAACATGACTCGCATTTAGTCTCATAAGACAATTTTTTTTACTTAAAGTAAGAAAAACTCTTGCTCAGATTTCAGGTTTGTTCATGTGATAATGTCATGAATCAATCTGAGCACTCTTCTAACTTCACCATATTTCAATGTGCAGCTCACAGAAAAACCATTTGTCATAAATGTCGTCCTTACCCTGTGGAGGTTTGTCCAGTGTGAACCACAGATCCAGTTTGTCAGGATAATTCTTCTTCACCTCCTCCAGCTCCTCCCTCAGCAGGATGTCCTTCTCAGTCTGAAAGGGGGTCAGTAAACTGTATTTTATTTCTCCAGAGATTTTTCCAGTTATTTACTGTCATACAGCTCAACTCTAACTCTTGAAGAAAGATTTCCCAGAGTGAAACAACCCACTGAGCTGACCTGATTGGCAAATATGAGGGAGCACTTGGTGTTGTCAGTGGGATCTGCTGTGATGCTGCGGATCAGCTGCAGCATGGGAGTGATACCTGTGACAGGGGAAAGACATTAGTGTGATGGGAAATTTTAATGATACTTCAAATGAAAAAAGTAACAGATATCTGAGTTAACCTGTTCCACCAGCGATCATCCCAACGTGCCTGAATTTCTTCATTTTTGGTTCTGACTTCTTGTCTGGTCGGATGGAAAACTTGCCTGAGAGGATCAAGAGAGAGAGCCTTAGTTCAGGGTTTTTTTTAATTATTATTTTATTATTAATGCTATTTTTTGTCAGATCTACTCAGACACTCTCTTATTGTACCACAGCGACCTCTGCTGGCAGCTTTCTATCACCTGTTCTCAGCACACTAACTCCTCATACCATTTCCCTTGTAGATGAGCAGCCCACTTGGTCCTCTGAAGTCAATAGTGTCTCCAATTGCCATGTCGTCCAGGTGCTGAGACATTTTCCCTCCCTCTGGAAAAGATGGGTGGGTGTTCTTGTAGTACACCTGGAAAAGATCCAACAAACCTCTTTCATTTGTGAAATGTGAAATTGGCTCAAACTGCACCACTGACATCTTTGTAGTTATCAAATGTGTAAGCAAACAATAACTTTTATGGAGCAGGAATGAAGCATATTTTATCATCAATGAGAGTCTTATTTGCAGGTCAAATGTCAGCCTCCTTTTTGCACAGTTAGATCAATGGAGAGACCAGAAAACCATTCAGTTTGACAGGACTGTCTGATGTAAATAACTCTCCAGAATTGTGCAGTGGAATAGAAGCTCCAGCTGCCATTTTTCCTTTTCTTTCATGGCACTTTCTCAGTGGCCCAGTTTGGATGGCCAACTGTGTGTCACTGACCTCTACAGGGGTGAAAAACATGGTAAACATTAAGAGCCTAAAGTGAAACAAAACCAAAAAAATGTGGCCCTCTGGCTCCATGGGTAGTTTTCTTTGATTGGATGATGTCTCACTTCTAGCCATCACCCAATAGAAATACAAGGAACTTATCCAAAAACTTTGGGTTACAGTTGTTGCGAACACAACCCACTGTTCCCCCTTTGCTAAGACAAATGACTGAATGTTTCAATCTCTGGGTCTTGTGAGTTAATCAGGAGGTTCTCCAATAAGCTGGATCAGAGTCTGGTCCATGTTTGGTTAATTATTGACTTTTTAACTTTTAAAGCTGCAGATGTAACTTTCCTATCATTAAGTGATACAGACAGAACCTTATATTTGATAAAAGAAATCTAATTAAGAGCCAGTGACTGTGATATAACTTATAAAGTGTAAGCAAATGTCTTAGCTTCGGTGTTCTGTCTCTGTATCTTTTACACAGAGTTTGTCTGAAATGGGATCTGAGGAAAGACAGATGTACAACCTCTAAAACAAAATAATCCAACAACTACTGAGTGTTTCAGCTGTTTGATGTGAATTACCTTAACCACAAGGTCTACATAACCCTCGTCATCATCACAGGAAACTGGAGTGTACGCTCGAACCACCAAACTGCCGTTCACCTTAGCTGACAGGTACACATGCTGACCTAGTGAGGAGGAAGAGAGGGGAAACAGTGTTTAAGGGTGTGAAGGTTAGGGTTCAAGTGGGGATAAGAGGATGAGAGAAGAGTTGAAACTTTGTTCAAACACAAGAACAAACTCTGATGTGCTTATTCTTCAATCAGACTAAAATCTCAGAACAAAACTAGAAATATTTGGGTCAGAGGACGTATCATTGCTTCTCCTTCACCTACATGTCAGTCAGTATGCCAATCATTAAATGGGTTTATGGCACACAGAGTGAGTAATCTCACCCTTTTATTCTCCTTTATTATTTGGCAAGATCCTAAGAATCAAAGGTCAAGTGAGGTCAACACAAGGTCAGAAGTTTCTTTCATGCACCTACAGGTTGTAGCTAGCTAGTTAAGAACAAGCATAAATTCTTTGTGACAGCAAATATTTCATCCAAGAAATAAGACGAGAGAGGAAAAGTTTTCAGTACCTACTGGAAGTCCAAGGATGTGAGATGAAGATGGGAGGCCAAACCGGAATTTCTTGGTGTCATGACTGATTTCCTGTAAATAAACAAAAGAAAATAAAACATGATTTAAATTAAAAAAAAGAACAAGCACAACAACAACAGAGAATGACAAAGTATTATCTCATAGTTGCAACCCTGCAAAGAGGCAACAAAAACCAAGTGAATTTACTCAACTATATAATTTGATGAGATCATTAGATTCTAATTGTAAGCAGTGTGAAAAACTTGTGCTTCAGCATAGAAATGCTAAGCATCATCCTTTGATAAAAGATCCTGAACAAAGTTATCATCTTTGATTAAAACTCATAAAATACATTTTAACTTGAGCTCTTTTATGGCTCAGAAGTTAGACTTGAATGACTCCAACCTGTGACCCCTGCCCTTCATGACAATCACCACTCTCCCTCTGTTTCCTGCTTTATCCACAGGGCTAACCTCTCTGGATCAAGGCATAGAAAACCCCAAAAAACTAAATATAGAAAAAGTACAGAGAGAATGGGTGTAGGTTTAGTCCCTTTCAAGATTTTTAAGCTATTGTTTGACCTTAAACTTAACTGTTTTTAGAAACAAAAAGTGAGAATCCAAATTTTTTTACATGCATATCAGTGCATCTAGAGCTCAGTTAATGTTGTCAGTTATACACAGTTTATCATTGTACACTGACAGTTTCACATTCACTACAGTAGTTGTGTAGATTAATAATGACTCTAATGTACTATGAGACAGTGTGGTGAACTTTTATACTCATGCAAAAGTTCATTATCTGTAAATCTTCAGCGTTTCTGTCATGAGTATGTCTTTATAGTCTACCTGTTTATTGATGAGGGGAAGAGCATATTTGACAGTTGGATCCTGTAGAGTTACAGGCAGCTTCTTCTTCTTCTCCCCCCCTGGTAGCAGGAAGTACAGCACTGACCCCACCACCACAGAAACAGCCGCTACCACGGGAATCAGCTGTGACACAAAGAAACTTTGATATTCAGAGTAAAATATGCAGCAAAGCATTATCAGAGAGTTATGAGACATACCAGAAGAAAGAAAACTCAGCAATATACAGGCAAGAGAAAGAGCAGAAGTTGAATTTGAAAGCTCATTTAAGTTCATTATTACCATGCTTTGCTCCATGGCTGTAACTTGTGCTGGTGCCTGTTGATTTCCTTTTTCTTGTCCAACCTGAGAGACCAGAGTCCACACACAGAGCCTCACTCACTCACTCATTCTCTCTTACACACTCACACCACACTACACTGGGCCTCAGACCGGGGTGTGGCCAACAGCGAGGGGAAAGAGGATCCACGCGCTGAAGCACCAATAGAAAGACAGGGCCTGTTATGACACTATATAGTGCAGAGGTTGTATTCATGCAGTGAGCAGCACAGCACTGACATCACACCACTGAGGGGAGGGCTGATACAACCGTGCACATACATTATGTAACAAAGACTGAAGCTGGAGGGCTCCTCCAGGCAAGAAAAATATCACTGTAGGAAACTAGAAACATCTTCATCTTCAAGCTCAGGTTTAGAAAAGAGGAGTGTGATTTCTGAGATGTGAAACAAAACTGGTGAAATACTTAAGTAAGTGCAAAACAAGCTAAGAACAATTAAAAGTTGTTTTTGTGTTCAGAATAACCCTTTGTATTAAAAAAAAATTAGTCTTAAATTGTTATTGCAATCCCTTTTAATGTAAGAAATACAAAGTTCTCCATATGAATAGATTATTTAACAGCATAAAAGACACATAAAATATCTTGTCTTTTATCCCTTTAAAGCAGAATACACACTTTTAATGAAAGGTAGATAACACACACCGACACTGTGAGGGCTGAATACAGAGTTTAAGTGCTCATTAATGTGTAGTCTCAGCTAAAATGTGTTTTTTTTCAATGTTTGGACACTTTGTACATGTCAAAATAATGTTTTCTGAGGAAAAGAAAAGAAAAGAAAACAGTCACTTCATTTTAATACTCACATATATCATTCCGTGTGAATGTTTGCTGAAGTAAATGTCAAAGTGTCAGTGATCAAAACTGTTTCCTTGTTTGTTTATTTTAAATTTACTCAAGTTGAAAAAATAATAATCCACCAAAGGCCTCAAACTAAAGACCATTGTAATCTCCAGTTTCATCTAATAAAGACTTCACAATAAATGTAGAGAAATTGCCATCAGATCATTTTATCTTTAAAAAGTGTAGGATTATTGTATCTGTGTTCACTGTAAACATCTTTGTGTACATTTATTTATTGAACTGTGAACTTCCAATGCATTAAAAGAATGAACTCAGGCAAAGCAGGGGACATGTATTATCAGCTCATGAGTTATATTCATCCTTTTATTCATCATAAAATCAACATTTACATTTGAACCATGAGCTTCAGCAGTAAGTATTAATCATGGAAATGAGCATAGCAAAAATCTTTATCCATACAAAAAACATCTATTTATGTTGATCTACCTTCAGTGATGTGAACTAACTGCAGCTACACATCTGAATGCAGCCTCTACTTTGTATTCTGTACAAAATATTGTTTCATGCATTTACCATTGTCAAATAAACATGTAAATAAATAAATGTAAACAAATGTAATCATAATCCATACCTGTGCATGAGCTTATTACATCAACATTTAAATCTAATGCATTTTCAGTGTATATTTATGTAAAAGTAAATCTTCTTTGAAGGTTACAGTCCACTTCCTGAGGACTCTCTGATGTAGTCCTCATCATCCAGACCCAGGTCTGTGTGAGATCTGGGATCCTTTGACGTTTCCTGGAGGGGGAAGGCTCTGCTGCCAGACTGCTGCACAACTGAGTAAAACAGAGCAACAACATTAAGTTATCAAAGAAATTATCAACAAAGAGCTAGACTGGATTTCACAGTAATCAAAGAGAGGAATTTCATGTGTACTCCTCTCTGTGATGCCTTTAACATGGTACACGAGACTTCTACTTCTTAAACACAAGACTTTTTTTTTCTTCTAAATGTGGCACCAATTAATTTTTCATGTCCAGAACTGGTCTAAGTCAGTTAAAGATGACTGTCATGACACTCAATAGATGTGAGACTAAAAAAGCAGTTTTTGAAAGTCCTTTTCATTTTATGACACAGTCTGCCAAAGAGTGACCCCCTGATCTTCAGGAAGGTGTTTGTGGTCAGGTATGTAATTCCTATCATCACATGAAGGAGTACGTTTTACTGTTTTCTTTAGCTTTTTGTTTAATTTCAGTTTCTACAACCTGTCACCAGAGGGCGCCCTGTGTCAAAGAAAAACATCACTGCCTTTCATTGAGCCTGAATTAAAAAGTCAAAGCTGCTTTGATACTATTAAGGTTTGAGTTCAGCCCTTTTACATTTGACTTAATTTTTAAACTTCAAACAATCAAAAAGACTCCCCCATGATTCTGTGTTATAGCTGCTGATGTTGGTGGTTGAAGTTAAGGAGACTTTTACTTCACTTTAACATTGACTGTCAACTCCTATCTGGGTGAATATTGCAGTTGTGATCACTACAATATTCCTTTATCACCTTTAACTTTTTGTAATATGAGTGAGAGCTGAAGGGTTAACTCACCCCATGTTTGTGGAAAACACATTAGCTGTGTGGTCATAACACCGGGCATGTTGCTCCATCATGTGATATCAATCTTTGCCTCCTGAGTGTCCCCTGTGCTGAGTTCACTGGTACTCTGACAAGCTAGGAAAGCAGGAATCTAATGTTTTTTGTTGAATAATGATTTGATGATAATCCCTGTTTTTTTTTCAGTTTATGCACATGCAGCACTCCTGCTGTTTCTCTGTTTGCAGAGTTATCGATTATTGATAGATGAAGAGAGGATGGGAGCAGGACACAGATCTTCATTTATGACTGTGCTAACTTTGTGTTTATTATTCAGAAAGCCTTATCAAATGAAACTGCAAATATTTAAGTTTTTTGACAGGATGTTGATGTTAGTGACTGGGTCAGGTTTCGCACCAGATGAAAGTTTTGCTGAAAAAAAACTTGAAATCAGAAGTGACTCCTGTGTAATACAGTGCACTGACAGCAGTAACCACACAGAGAGCTTTCTGGCACAAAGCCCTGAGGGGAAATCTCTCCCAAGTGCATAAAGAGCTGCAGCATCACCGCCCAAAAAGAACCAGTGTGGTGAGGGTGATCCCAGGACATGTGATGACTCTGACACGCACAAACAAACAAACACAGCATGAGAAGAGACACAGGCAGGTTGGAGGGTTTACAACAGGATCAACGTGGAGAAAGGAAATAAGAGCAAATACTACAAGTGAGAGCACTGTGAAAACTGTCTACTAAAGTGTGGGGTCAAGAAGTTCACAGTCTCAAATGGAGTCTTCTAAAATGAATAAAAAGAAAAAAAGGAAGATATTGAACAGTGGTATAAGTTTATAAAAATGTGTCTTTTCTGCAGAGCAAGTGAAAAGTGAGAGGCCATAACTCCCTTCTTGGGTTTTCTTTTGGACATGCAAGCATACACATGCACATGCACACACACTCGGCAGAATCAACCTGTTTCTCAGGTTGACCTGGAGTCCACGTTGGCAAAGTGTCAAGGAATCAAGATGGGCAGCAACACCCTGAACACACAATGAAGAACAAGACAGGGGATATTCTGCTTATTGATCAAAGGTGAACTGTGCTGTGCATGCTGTGTGTAAATGTGTGTGTAATAATAATAATCCCTATTGTTTGTGCCCTAATGTACAAAAAAAAAGGTTATAAACAGAATAAGACCTTTGAAAAGTAGTGTCACAGTGTTTTTAGGTATACTATGAGTCAGTACAGAGTAACAGGTAGAGACTCAAAATAAGAAGCTGGCTTTGCGCTATCCAAAAATAGACCTTTTTTTGTCTAATATCAAAATAATAACAATACATGTTTCCAAACTTGTTCTTTCAAAGGCATTTTGCAGTAATTTGGGCTTTTTGTGAGGCTATAATACATCTGCTAAAATCCCAAGAGGTCACAGCATCTACCAAAAAATATTTGAAATACTTTTGTTGCCTCAATTTAGCTTCTAGCCCTGGTTTTATTTTTTGCTTTTGAATGTGAATTACAACACTCATCTTTTGCAACTCTCCCCAAAAAGAATAAATACTACATATAATGTTATGTAGCTCATTTTAGGAAGCTGAATTTCTCTAAGTCGTCTGTTACAGGATAATATTTCCGTTGTAGTTCTTAATTTGAGTTGCCCTCTGTGTATATGAACAACACCCAATCATCTCACAGTACCAGGTGAAAGTTAAAGTCTCTCCATCTGACTTGTGAGTTAGTCTTTACAGCTGTACCTCCTCTGTTGAATGTCCCATCCTCGCTCTAAATGCCTGTGACGCTCACTGCTCTGTGGAGTCTGTGACAGCACTGACCGGCTGAGCTGCTAGAGCTCAGCGGCTCCATCGTCAGGGCCGTGTTGAAGGACTCTGAGTGACTCAGGGTGACGATAGTTACTTATTCTCTTTCTTTACTCACTCATGTTCTCCCTAACTCCTGCTTAATGCATGAACCTTGAGTCAACACATTAAAATGCACAAAGAAGAGGCAGGAAATTGGGCAAGGCACTCACCAGAGGATGACAGACGTCGCTGATTAGTTACCAAATCATCTTTGTGAGTCCTGAAACCATCTCTGTTAGTCTCTGCAGCTGTAACATCAGGATGATGGAGGTCTGCACAATACAAGAAAAACATATTCCAATTTTGTTCTTTACCTGTGGTGAATGTGTTGAATTACCAATATTTATGATAAATTATAAGTACTCCAAACCACGTTTTAGATATCATAATGATCCCTGAAATATAAGGGGATTCTAAATCACTGTAAGAGTTTGTTGGATGTTTTAGGTGAGTCAAAGATTATTAATTATAAGCTGATAATAAATCACTGTAATTACTTATTGCTTGTTGAAAGGCTTGGGAAAAAGACAGATAGTAGATAGGAACAAAAATACTAAACAAAATGATTTATATTTTATTCTATTTTTTATCATGCACATGATCACTGCTACCTGTATGGCTGATGAATGTCAGAGTGGCCCTGAAGCCTCTCTGTGTGATGCTGCTGTCTGACTTGAACAGAAGCACCATGACGCTGCTGTAGGACAGAACAGGAGGGGGGACGCCGCCACCGCACAGCACCACTACAGAAAATATAACAACAAAAACCCTCTCTGAGAATCATGCAACATTTATTAACCTGAAAACAAATCAGCACTAATAGATGACACACAAAGAAAGTGGCACAGATACTTGACTAAAAGTGACTTGTTTGTTAAAATGTTGGAGGTGGAGTTATTTCTGAGCCATCCTACCTATCTCCTCTGATCCTTCCACATCACCCAGCACAGTGAGGGAGTCATACAAGCACCTGTCTGACTCCTCCAGGTGGAAATCTGCAAAGTCAAGCTGAAATACAGTGCAATACTTTTTTCTCACTGAAAAGTTCTCTGAATTTTTTTTTTTGTTCAAAAGTGAAGTTTGAAAAACAGTCGTTATGTTGGTTTGGGCTTCACCTTAACAATGTGAGCCTGCGGTGCATAGACAACCCAGCGCTGCACACAGTCATTACTGTAGAACTGTGGGTAATTTGTGCTGTGGAGAGCAGTCTGGTCCGTTACTAAAACAACAGTCCCACACCCTGATTACACAGACAGATAGACAGTGAGACAGACAAAGAGAGAGAGAGAGAGAGAGAGAGAGAGAGAGAGAGAGAGGGAGAGAGAGAGAGAGAGAGAGAGAGAGAAAGAGAGGGAGGGTGAGACTTGCACACAGGGGGATTACCCACACACACCAAAAATATCAAGTTACAGAGGAGAGCCCTGTCAACACAACATGTGTGTGTGTGTGTGTGTGTGTGTGTGTGTGTGTGTGTGTGTGTGTGTGTGTGTGTGTGTGTGTGTGTTTGTGTGTGTGCGTGTAGGTTGTTAGTTTGTGGTTGTCTTGTGCAGCTCATTATAGTATCATGGGACATCAGCCTACACAACATATAGGTTACTTTNTGAGAGAGAGAGAGAGAGAGAGAGAGAGAGAGAGAGAGAGAGAGAGAGAGAGAGAGAGAGAGAGAGAGAGAGAGGGAGAGAGAGAGAGAGAGAGAGAGAGAGAGAGAGAGAGAGGGAGAGACTTGCACACAGGGGGATTACCCACACACACCAAAAATATCAAGTTACAGAGGAGAGCCCTGTCAACACAAACACACACAGTGTATGTGTGTGTGTGTGTGTGTGTGTGTGTGTGTGTGTGTGTGTGTGTGTGTGTGTGTGTGTGTAGGTTGTTAGTTTGTGGTTGTCTTGTGCAGCTCATTATAGTATCATGGGACATCAGCCTACACAACATATAGGTTACTTTGAGATCCACAGTAAAGGTTGCAGTGGTTAATGATGTAAAAACAGTTTAAGTTATTATGCACTTTTTATCTCATGTACAGATCTACGTCTCATTATGCTCTGTGTGTGTGAATGTGTGAGTGTGTTTTCATCTCATGTTATGTTTTCTACCTGCAGCCAAGTGTCCCTGAACAGCTCTATGCCTGATGACAAAGCCATTTCCTGCTCGATTAAAGTCAGAAGAAAAGCTGAGTTTTGCATTCTGGGAATTGTTTAGGAGCACTGGGCCTGGCAGAAAACTTCCACAGAAAACTCCTGTAAAAAACAAATAAGAGTAAAAAGAATCAGTTTAGGTGCCAGTGAAGGCTTTGAGATATTTGAACCAAAAAATATTGTTTCTGAGCCAGTTAACATCTGTGTATGTCAGCCATAGTTGGTAGGTGTAACATTAGCACTTTAATTATTTCTGACAACAAACCACAGTTCACCGGGCCAGTGCTTTATCAGGGGTTGATATAAAGGTCAATTTACTACTGACCCTGAGAGAAAATCTGATTCATTTACAGACCAGGAGAGAGCACAAATTCATTCTTACAAACAAACTTCTTCATCTTTTCTCTATTCAACTAAGTTGTCTGCATATGTCAGCATTGATCAGAAAATTTTGCAATAAACTATAAGATAATCTGCTTCATATCCAAGTCAACTCCAGCAGTCTCACTGGTGTGACTGAAATTTCCTCTGCCTCTTATTTACATTTTGAGCAACCTTGCCGTATACATGGTGTGTTTGTGTCCTGTCCCTATATGAGAAAATATAACCTATCTGAAGATGAAACAAGAGTGTGAAAGTAAACAATTTTGAAAATTTGTGTAATCACTTCTTTTGGCCCATATTTGGAGTTTTGGGGTCATAATTCAAGTTTAGTGAAAATGCCTATTTTTCTTTTTTTTCCACCCTACAATGCCATCAAAGGATTTACTTGAAACTCAAACTTCTGTATGGGAGTCAGGAACGTTGAAGAAATATGTGGTTTAGTTCCACAGCAAGATAGAAATGAGCCACGCTAACTTTCTCTCCTGATCGTCCCTCTGTATCCAAGGGTTGGTTAATCATGTCTTCACTGCTTTTTGTGTGACTTAAACTCACCAACAAGCCCATGATTCCCTACAGAAACAGAGAGCCGATCGAAGCGACAGTGAGAGTCGTCCTCTAGATCAAACTGAACAAACTCCAGAAGGATGCTGTGACCTTCAGCAACACTGATACTCCAAGTACACAACCTGAGGAGACAGAAAACTACAGCGTAACAAATCAATAATAAATCATTAGTTAATTTTCATTTTCATTCTCAGTTTAACCTGAATGATTGTTTTTCATGGATCCTGATCTTGATGCACTAAAAGTTATAACCACTTGCTACCAAAGCCCTCCTACTCCTGCTCTCTGTCACTCACTGGTTGTTGTCATAGCGATTGCCACAGAGGGCAGGATTTCTGATCACCCCTTCTGTGTCGGTCACAGGCCCATCTTTCACACTGCAGAGATCTGACATACAAACACAAACACACAAAGACAAGATCCTCATCAGGACACACACTGAGAACATCAGAGAAATGTTATGAAATATGGATGAAGAAGAGCTGCTGTGGCTCACTTGATGAAGTTGTCCCCTGCTGGTGTCCGTCCGCTGAAGCAAAAACACAAGAAAATGAAAAAATTACTAACAAAAGATATCAGCATACATTATGTCAAAACAACTGTATCCTCGTATCTGTTTCCCTAAAACTGCACACAGGGGCAACCTTGTGGCCAACCTTTTGCACTGAAAGTTACATGTTTTTTTCAACTCTGAAATTGGAAGAGACCAAAACAGAGGTAAAAATAACAGAATAATTGACATTTCTCCAATTTCTCAAAATAAAATTCCCAAAGACTGATAATGAAATTTTTAATGTTGTATTTGAAGTTTGCTGCTTTAACATGAGTTAATGATGAGGTTATTTGCACATTTTTTACACAGTTTTTAAAAATTGTCTTGCAGAGGGGGATACTGTTACCCTTGCGCCGATCAGTTTGAAAGATCTGACTCACCCTCCCTCAATTTGAGTTTAATCCACGGCAGCAGCAGCCTGACATCAGTGAAAAGCCCTGGAGATCCTCTTCTGGAGGGGGAGCGGCTTCTGTTGTTCCCCCAGCTCCGACCACACCCCTTCCCCCAGGATGTTACACCCAGCACCACCCAGTGACCGCTGCCTGAACTTGTCTGACAAACCAGAGGACCTCCAGAGTCTCCCTGAGGAAAAGGCCAAAAGAGGAGGAGCAAAAAACACAATATTTATAGTTTTCATTTATTGAAGCATAACTGCATCTGTAGTTAGGACTGAACTCTGCTGAGTGCAGCGAAGAAATGTCAAATGCAGTCCATTTATTTTTCTACCTGGCAGGCATCTCTCCCTCCTCTCTCTCGCCCGGCACACAGAACTGTCATGGCTGGCAGAGGCCACCCTGGTCTCTGAAGAAAAACTGAACTTTTAACAGTGTGGAGGACATGTTTACACTTAGCTGGATCCAACAAGTCCAACTGGACCTCTCTCAGCACTGCAGGGAGACGACCCTCTAGGTAAATGTAGAATTAAACGTAAGAGAAATAACCAACCTCATTCGTAATGTTAGCTTTTATAGAAACTGAACTCCTTACTTTCCCTCATCCTGCCCCATCCACCCACTACACATGTGGTGGGTGTGAAGCTGTCATCAGGCAAAGGCAGACATATTGGCTGGACGCGGCCTCCTGTTGAAGAAAAAAACTCAACAGTGACTAACAAAATACTTTCTTCAGCGTTATTGATACTGAAGCTCACAAATCATCAAAATGAAAACCTGCCCAGTTGAATGTGTTGATCCAGCTTGATCAGAGCGATGTCATAGCTCATGGGCAAAGCATGATGGTACCTCTCATGGACCGAGACGGACTTGATATGAAAGATTTGCTCCTCTTCATCCTCTACTCTCTGGTCAAACTCTCCCACCACCACTCTCACGCTGCTCAGAAACTCTCTACACAAAGCAGAAGAGTATGAAAAACTCATTTTCATTAGACAAACAGACATCAGTCAGCACATCACTCAAGAGCAAAATAAATCCAAAACAATGAATTAAGAAAGATAAAACCGTACTTTGAGAGAGATGCAAAGCAGTGTGCAGCGCTCAGTATCCAGCTGTCAGTCAGGACGGCTCCTCCACAGAAATGAGAGCCTCTGTATTTCAAAGAAACCTACATGTAGATACAAATGTCAGTAACAAGAGTTAATATGTAAAAGAGCACAACTTGTGATTTTATTCTTCTTGGCACTAAAACTACAAAAGTCTTGTCGCCAGAGGGTCATTTCACCAGGCTAAGAAAATAGCAGTTAGTAGCTGAAAGCAAATAATCTTAACCCTTTAAGACCTTATATGCAAAGTCTGCCTAAGCACATCTTAACATTTTTGCATGCTGTAGTGTCATTTTTTGCATTTAACTCTCGTTTTAAATAAATACAACCCTTTTATCCCAAACTTCACTGAAATCAAAAGAAGTAGGTTCAGACTGAATAAACAAATTGCTAAAAAGTGCAGTCGACCATTAAAAAAAGAGAAAATTTCACATATATTTTCCTCAATACAGAAATGTTATGACTGTATCCCTCCAAAGTGTAAATGCAAAAGACTGATGACGTGTATTGAACTGAGGAAGTGATATGAACAGCTGCGGTCTGGATCATAATGTAATTGTTGTTTACCTGTCAAACCCGATTTTTTTCCGCAAACATATTAGTAGAAGAAAACAGCGCCCTGAGACATGTTGAAAATGCACTATAAATGTGTAACTCCACAAATTTGAAAAGCAAAATGAATGCTCTCTTCATACTGTCCCTCTGATCTTTTTACATCCCCAAAACTTTATTTTTCTCACACTGGTGTTTTAGAAAACCCTTATTTCAGTCTCTGTCTGAATTACTCTGTTTTAGCTGCTGTCTCTTTAAGGCTCCCTGCTCTACAAACCCCCTTCTCTCTGATTTGCCATGAGGTCATTGGTGCAATGGGCAAATCTTGGTGTTATGTTACTTTTGAAAAGCATCATACATATTAAATATTAGAGAAGTCCTAGAAATGAAGTGCATGCACTTATTTTGCAGGGAATACTTTGGGATCATTTCATTCTAATGGAGGACACAGACTTCACTTCCTTGAGCTTCACTTCCCCAAATCCTGCCAATAATTCTTCTCACATGATGCTTCTTTCCCCTCCAATTACTAAGAGAAGCTCCTCACTGTGCTTCTCAACAGACATCTGAACATCAAGACTGAGTCCTGTCAGAATGTGGAGCCTCACGAAGCACAAACAATGAATTGACAATCAATAGTAATTCATTTCTCAACTCATTTCAGTAGAAACTCCTTATTCTTTCTGTCTTTTTTAATGTAGTACAGGATAGACTTTTCATTCTTGACAATGAATAAAAAGTTGCAAATGTATTGGTATCAGAACTGGTATCTGCCAGTATGATATTGACATCCTGAAAATTGTGCAAAAATCAACGTTTGTGCATCCTTATTACCTCACCTGATAGTTTTAGTCATTTGTATAGGTTTCTGTACATGTACTGATTTTAAATGTCTGATGTCGACTAAAAAGAAATGCCAGATGGTGCAGTAGGATGACCTTGAAAGATAAATAAAGCAAATCCAAAGCAGAGACATGGTGACATTTTGAAGCTCATTTATAGACACACTATTTAAAATAGTTAAATTTTTGTTATTCAGGAAAGTATTCCCAATATGCTATAGGCTAGATGCTCTGTATGGGTGAACTTTTAGTAACAAATAGTCAGCAGAAGTGCTGGTTAGTCTGAATAAAAAAAGATGGGTTCTTGATGGTGTCTGGGCTGAGCAGGCAAACACAACAAAGGTTCACGAAAGATCACACAAAGAAAAAGTTTTCCCTGTGTGAGACAACAGACCATGGTCAGCGGCCTTATGGAGAAAAATGAAATTACTGACGAATGTCAAAGGTTGAGAAGTTTTTGAGTTACCAGCCATGGATGTGAGCCGTATGTGGCCTCTGCTCCTCCAACAACCCTCAAAAAGTGAACCATGGGGCTCCACAGCTGAGGACTCCCACACTTTGGACCTGACACACAGGAGGAGATCTTCACAGGTTTGTCACATTCCTCTGTTCAATGCCTCAAATCCACAAAAATCATTCATCAAAGATAGGTAAGATGGTGTCAGAGCTACACTCAGGACTATCATCATTTACCTGTTTGAGCAGCATTGATACCAGTGTTAATCCAAAACAAGCAGGAGAGGAGAGCAGCAGTGGTCTTCATCACTAAAGCTCACATCAGGAATGAGTCCCACTGGGGAGACAAACTATTTTACAAGACCAAGTGTGTGTGTTTGTGAGGGATAGGGAAAGACAGGAGCTACTCATTAACCAGCCAGTAAAAATCCAGCAGCAAGCGGTCAGCACGTCTAAATGTCACGACAAACTGAACCTCAGTGCTGCGAGGAGGGAGAGTGTTGGCATCTTCATGGTTAACTGTGCAGTGAGTGTTCACACTGAAAAGAAACACAAACTGGCTAACTGTTGTAAAATATTCAAAGAAAAAGAAGCAGTCATCAAACGCTGACACAAACTCAGGGGAGGATAGCTGCTTCAGCATGTGGAGCCACGCGCTGACGTAGATGCAGGTGGAGAAAAAGAAAAGCAGAGGAATAAAACTAAACCTCGCTGTGCTTTGTGTCCCATGGTGTCTGAGCCTGAAAAAGACAGAGACACTTTTATTAAACTCATTCAAGGAGCTTTTTGCTTTTATTTTGATGTTTCACATAGTTGTTGTTTCGATAAGTCCAGAAACTTTTCGGAACAACACAAAATGACCTTGAGTAGCTAAAGACATTTTTGAAGCTGAGCTTTAAATAACAAAAAAGATAATGGAAACAGAACAGGAGAAGAGATTTGTCTTTGGTGTCGTCTTTGGTCAGGATACACTCACACATGCTGGACCCTTACGTGCAATAATAGCATCAACTTTTACAAATATTGTATTCCTATGATGAATTGTTGATATTAAAATTTAACCAAGCATAGTTCATCAAGTTCATTCTCCTCAACTTTTTTTATTTGCTTTCATCGTAAGTATCAAATCTGTCATTCATGTTTTATGATTTGAGGTCAACAGGCCAAGGCCCAAGCTCTGCCCCATTTCCTTGGTTTGCTCTTTTGGAGCTTGTGCTGTCATACCAGCCATCTAGACTTTTTCATTGTTGTTAATTTTGCCTTAAAGAAATCAGAGATCATGTCTGGACAGTTTGTCCTCTTTTCTTTCAGGAACTATTTGATTAAGTTTCTTTGAACATCATAACAAAGCTTGTCTTTTCTTCTTTTCAGGGGCCACTGAATTTTATCATTAGCCCAAACTGTTGAGGAGTTACAGTAATATAAAGAGCATGTGTAAAAAGGGAGCGCCAGCACAGATCTTCCTTTCAACACCACTTTCTTTGTTTTGGACAACTTTTTTATTGGACAAAACACAGCAAAGTGATTTATTTATCAACAGTTATGTAGCGCTGTTGTTTGAAACATGACAACAAGCAAACTTTGTGAGTTTGTGGCATAATTTAGTGGTCCATTTAGAGATACTCACAGCCCAGTGCTCTGAGACATGTAATGAGGGTGAATTGTGGTGATGTCCTGCCAGTGCTCATTTACCAAGCAGAGCTCATGTAACCTGGCTCTTCATTTTACTGATAGACTCTCACACCAGATCACTGCAGTGTAACTGCTGCATTTGAGGTTGGAAGAAACACTATCACAAACAGCTTCACCTCTGTTTTTGCCCATGCTCTATCACTCTCCTGGTTAGCGTTCTCCTGTTCTTCTCGCCCCTTTTTTCAGACACTCCAGCTCAAGTGTTCATTACTACTGCTTCAAAAGTAAACACAGAAATTGTTTTCAGCAGAGAGAGAGAAAAAATCTCTCCTTTGACTGCTAAACCTCGTCAGTCAGCGTGGTGTTGTCATGGAGACTTCTGCTTGCCATAAATCAATCCAGACCAGTCTGACCACTCAGGGTCCATGGATTAATGAATATGTGTATAGTTTCCTTCACTTTCATGCTCATCAAACTTTTCAGGAGCCCGTTGTGATGTAAAGCACTGTAGTCACTCACACTAGCAAAGAACTGGTTTTTACACAGGAAGAGTGGTTTTAAAGTGTCAGCGCTGTATCAGAGGTCCCACCTTTTTTGGAGCTAGTTGCAGGTATCAAATTCAAAATGAGTGAATATTGGCAAAAAGGCAAATAAAGCTTATCTTAATAAATATCTTGTTTTGTTGTGCATTGAATTGAATAAAGGTTAAACAGGATTTGCAAATTGTTGTATTGTGTTTTTATTTAAATTTTACTCAATGTCTCAACTCTATTTTGAATTGGTTTTGAACAGAAAGTCATGCAGAGCAGACATTAAATGAAAACAGGTTTCAGCATGTGTTGCATTGTGTATATGTGTGTGTGTGTGTGTTTTCTGCCTCAGGGACCTCACTCTGAGCCCCATAAGCCTCTGGTTCCTGTTTGCGCAGCCCTGTGGAGCAGGCCCCTCTGGGGGCGCTCGGCTGGCAGTGACTCAGCTCTTGGCATGGTTGCTGGGCCACGGTTGCCATACCAGCTGTTGCCAGGTGTTGCAGAAAGGAGCATGCAGAACTGAGGGCTCCCTGTACAGTGCGATGTTTACAGTATTTTATGACACACATACTGAACGAAAACAAAACGGCAAGCTGTTTAACGTCATGTGGTCAAAATTCATTAAATCTATTTCTTTTTCCGTTCTACCCCCAGACACAAAGTTGGATCAGAGTCAAAACATTTCTGTCTGCTTTCACTCAAGAGCATCAGGGAGCAGTTGGAGAATTAAAATGGCCATGAATTCTTTATGTACAGGCAAAAGCATTAAGGGAGTTGTAGCAGTGATACATTATTTCAGTCAATAAATGTAGTCAGATGCTAGAAAGTAGTTTGACAGTGACAGATGTTGAATGAGGACAAGCATGTGTGTTATTTAACATCAAATGGCTTGTTAAAAGGCTTTTATTGACTATATCATGTCAGTTTCTAGGCTGCGCTCCCAAAAAGGAATCAACACAGCAGTTTTTGGACTTGGAATCTGTGTCTAAGTTTCATGTTTTTATCAGAAATGTCTGATTTTAATGATAGTAGATGATGACAAATAGTGTGTCATCATGTAAAATGAGGTTTGATGGCTCAACCTTTTGACATGCAGTGAGATTCAAAACCTTTCCAGTTTGTAACCGTATCCAGACACAATCCCCACAGGCTGCTTCACTTAGCAACCTTGGCAACTGCCAGAGCAACAGATGAAACACAACAGCATTTATATGCACCAGTAATCACGTTTCTGGTGTTTGAAAAGGTTTGGAGTGCGACATTAAGTGAAGTAGGAATAACTCTTGTATATTGAGGACTTTTTAAATCAACAACACCTCCATTTAATTCACATGAGGGTTTTGACTCAACACCAGACACAGTATGTGCAGAAGCGAAAGGTCACTCTTAATCTTCCTCGGGACATTACCAGTAAGACCACCCGGCCAGTTGTTCATAGAAAATGCAAATTGAGCCCTCCAGATCAAGGACAGGTCAATCCTTTCATTCACAGCCGAGTGTAATCCTGAATGGCAGCATTAAATCTTAATGGAGCTGTTCAATAGCTTTTACGTTAGTCCGCCTCCAGATAACGGTGCTTGTGGTGTTGGACTGATCTGCTATGCACCGCAGGAAACAGGTCAGCTGCACTGATTCAGACTAATGGTTCATTTGTTCTGTCAATCATTCTCCACTCTGAGTCAAAGACAGGGCTGACTTTTGTGCTCTTGCAACAGAATGAGGAGAAATCAAACATCTTCATCAGAAAAAAAGGATTAAACAATTTATTTCTTCTTTTTGGTTTACAAACTAAAGGCACCCTTTGAATTATTATTTCTGGAGTTTCTCATTGACAACTCCTGTCATCCTTCTCAAACACAGGAACCTGTGCAGAATACCCTGCTGAAAGAAGGAGAGAGCAAAAAACAAAGAAAGCTGAAGAACAACATGAACATCACATCGAGAAAACACAAGTAAGCAGTCTGATTTGATTACAACATCGGGAAAAGTCAGCAGTAAGCATGTAAACCCATGCTGTGTTGGCAATACAAAAATTAGCAAACAACTATTGGGACAGGAACCAAAGAAGTCAGTGAAGTTCATAAAAAAAAATCTACCACTTCCACTTTGATTCAAGTGGTCGATGCATGGGTCATTTAATCTGAAACATTCAGAAGAGGAAAATAGAGAATGGCTGCATTTGAACAGGAGGAACAAACGATGCATCGAGAGAACAATGTTTCTCAATAACTGTAGACAAAAAAGAGGATCTTTTTCAACACATGTATGAAAGGAGAACTGAAAACAACATTTTATAAACCAGCTCACTGATTTTATTTATGATCAAAAGAATGTTTGACAAACCTGCATCTTGTCAGAGCCCAAGAGATTTGAGTAACCCAATGAGAATAAAGTGGAGTTGTTTTTGGGTTTTTTTGCACTACTTTGGATTTAGCAACATCCTTCAATCCATTATCTTTACTGCACTTCCTCCAGGGTTTCAAGGGTGAGGAAGTCTATCCAAGCTGTAACTGGGTGCAAGGTGTACAGTGAAAACTAAAATCTAAGCAAGTCATTATGTCATATTTTTAGAGGAATTTTCTTATTTTTCTTGAAATGAGCCATATTCAACTGACAAGTCCAGAAAAGTGTCTTGTTATAGGTTATTTAAAGACAAAAATCTGACAATGTGATAAGGAAAATTTGCTAGTCAAGTTTCTTGACAGAGAAGATGTCTTGACATGAGAAATTACTTGTTAAAAGCAATTCTGATATTTTTGTCTTCAAATAACTTAAAATATAACATTTTTACTGACTTGTCAGTTGGATGTGGCTCATATCAAAAATAATGAGACAATCTTTTAACCAAAAATAAGACATAATGACTTACTTGGATTTCAGTTTTTGAAGTGTGGGGTACACCTCGAACAAGTTGCCAGCCTGTCACATGGCTAACATGTAGAGTCAACAATTCACACACCCACTCGCTCCTAAGGGGAAGTTTGGCCAATCTATCTAAGGTGCACGTTTCTGGGGGGAGAAAGAAACCTAGAAAAACATTTACAGTACCCAGATAAGAATTTGAACCAAGAACCTTCCTGTTGTGAGGCATTTAAAATCAATAATTGATCAGACCAGGGTCAATAAAACTGGCTCCAAATAATTCCTCACAATCCTAATGATGCAAATAAACTGAGTTTCTAAAAGAGAATCCTTTTATTTTAGTTCAACGTTATGCTGGGCTGAAGTGCATCACTTAAAAAGGTGAACTATTCCTTTAACTGTGCAGCTATAATCACACTAACATGTTTCACCACGCATCTCTCACCATGTATTTTGGGGATCTTAGAGTAAAAGTGTAACTTATAGGTTGAATAGTAGATTGATCCAACTGTAATGACTTGATATTTTTACCTGTGCACATTCCTGGTGAGGTAAACAAAACATTCTTCTTCTTAATCAAATTAGACAAGTCATTCCACCCCTCCCACCACATCTACACTGAAAAAGAACATTAATAAAACTGACCTGCTAACTCATGGAGTCATGAACATATGGAGTTTAAACTGCAGAGTCTTTGCACAGCACTGAAGCATACAGACACTTGCTTCATATAAAAATTACAGGCAATTACAGATTTGATGAGCTCTTGTTTTGGAAATCTGAGGAAGATTTTACAGTGCAAAGAAGTCAGGTGCTGTTAATGTTTTACATTCAGAGGAAAAACAAGTACATAAAGACAGACTGAGGTCTAATAACAAGCAACATCTGTAACATGTAGCTCTCAAGATGCTGCATTTCTGTTTACGTTTTTAAGTATTATTTAAGCTTAAGTGAAGAATCTTGTCAGTAAAATAGCCACACAATGTCATTAGCATAAAAATACATCAGTTTCTTTACATATCGAAGTTCTACCTAAATAGAGCTGTACACAAAATATTAGAAAACATAGATCTCATTGCTTTCTTTTCACACATTTAGAATATTGAAAAAGAGTTCAGGCACAGTTCTCACTTGCACACATTCTTCTAAAACGTTGTATCTTTACATGTTTCTATGTAAAATGGCTCATGCTGTCGGAACAAAACAGCAACAGATCACATTCCTTATAAATCCAAGACATTCACAGGACATGTACAAGCACGTTGTGTGTTCAACGTTCATAGATACATGCAAGCGCTTTTCAAGATCTGCATGAAGTCATACCCTGCTTTATTCAAATGTTGTAGTGTGCTCGAGAGAAAGGGAACAGATGAGACGATCTTGACAAAGTGCAGAAGTAAAACTAAGAAAACTGACTTAATGTAGCAAAGACGATTCATTTCTAGCAAACAGAACTGTGATGCAAAATTTACAAATGAAATAAATACCACTGTTTACACGGATGTTTTAGGTACATTACTTGTAATAGAGATAATCTGTCAGCTTGCTGGGATGGAGGATTAAGAAAGCCAAGCCGCAACACCATTATTCAAGAATTTGTAAGTTAGTGGAGTTATTAACTCTCCAGTAAATTTTTAGGTCTCAACTTTCAAACTGCATCTAGTAAATGATTACTATTGTTAGCCAGGGAGTTGTTCAGTGCTAATGTTGGCTGTGATGAAATGAATTAGATAGCCAATGCCATATTTTAGAATGATACCAAGTCCCCCCCCACACTTTTTTAGATGCATTTTGATTTTTAAATGATGAAATGATAAGATTTGAAGTTTTTGAGAATTTGTGACAATGGAACAACATTAATACAACATGAAAAAAGCAAAGAGAGGAGATAAACCACCGAAGGCAACGTTATGGTTCAGGAGTGTTTTTGAGGACATAACCTGCACTTTTTACTGCAACAAGTGTAAATAAAGTTACCCAACAGGCTGCAAGACAATTATTCACAAAGGAATATCACTCAAGTAAAGTAACAAAATCTTCCATGAAGCTCCAGAAAGAGCGACCCAAAACTGTGGTGCACTGACCACAATAAGAGTAATATCCATGACCCAATATGTCATCCAGTACTAAATTCTTAAACTAACGGAGGAAATAAAGCCAAAAATGAAAAATGTAACCTCTCAACTCAATGCGTCTCATCCTCTTCTGAGCTACGAGTCTGTTAGCTAAGAGGTATTTTGGCAAAAACAGCTTAAGACTGATAAAACATAAATACACCTTCTTGACTTGCTGAGTTGAAAAGTGTTGGTTTGTAGGCACTGGATAAAGCCATTGTATTACCATCTACGCTGTGCTTGTTTGAGAGATAACTAACCGTGCAGGTAAGTGTGGGCATACAGGAGATAACATGGGATGACTGTCTTGACTCCAAGTGGGCCAATAAGTGCCAGTCCACAAAACCCTGCAGTAACAATTTTCCCATCCACCTTATCTATTTGAGTGACACTGGTTGATTAGCTTTGATTTTGGGGGAGACATCAAGAGGGCAGGAAAGACTCTGAGAAGGCTCCTACTGCCAACGTGTCCTCACTGACCCAGCTCCTTCAGCTGCCACCAGCCCGATGTGAAACACTGGCTTTAATGCTGAGTAAATGCTTTAGTCGAGCAAATGCTGCTTACAGATGAAAACCCAGAAATCCCTGCTTACATGCATCTGTCACAAACTTTACGGGTGAAAAATAAAAAGGAGAAAAATAGCCTTAATGTTTTTGGGTGACAGCAGGAAAGTACAGCTGACATTTTGGTTCAGGTTGTTATTGCTAAAAAAATTACATTTCACAGAGGGGCAAGCATGGACTGACTCAAAAACATTTTTTTTTGCAACAATCCATTACATAGTTTGTATCACAGGCAGCCAGACAGGCAGGTGGTTTGGATGCCATTGAGCTTAAAGACAGCAAGAGTTAAGCTGGTTCAAGAGGTGGACTGGTTTGACTGAAAATGAACAGAGTGAAGGCATTTGGTCCAGTGTCTGTACAAAGTCCGACTGTGTTTGGTCTGAGCGTTATAC